>MU227577.1:831033-866043 GCA_018584345.1 Thuja plicata | reverse complement strand
ATTGTATTTCATGTTGTATTAGAAATAGTATAGTGTGATAATATAGTATGTTTCCATCAATGCCAAAGGGAGAGATTGATGACATGTAACTAATTGAATGTTTGATAATGTTAAGTTGAAGATGATGAAAGACATTAAATTAGTTAATGGTTTGTATTGTCATTGATGTCAACTTGATATCATCTGTATGGTCATATACATCATGCTAAAGACTTTAGAGAATCAATGGAACAGAGGTTATACTTTCATCAATGCATAAAGGTCAAGTATTCACCAAGTGACAAACTACACCGACGAAGTGCACACCGTCGGTAAAGATAGAGATAAAGTCACAGTGATACCCGATGAGCAAGATCCAATGATGCCCGATGGATGAAGATCCTGAAGCTAATTGAAGTTGCACCGACGGAACTGGCAGTTGTCATCGGTGACAAACTATAGAATTGATCGACAGAATAGAGAGATCAAAAAATGACAAAATATCTAGCTGGCAGAGCTTAAGGATAGACTTAACTGGTTGTTTTATTTGTTTTATTTGACCATAGTTAAGTAAGTGATTTAAAGATGATTTATACAGCTGCCAAGAAGATAACTATGAGATAAATCAAGAGTTAAAGCTGTGTTGGTAAATAGATTGTTCTTTTGAATGTAACTCTAAAATACCCAAAAATGTTTAAGAACAATTGAATACAACATTTGGGAAATAGTTACTTGAAAACCTACTTTCCCTCTGAATTGGAAGGTACAACTCCCTTATATGAATAATGTTCAGTGAATTTTAATCTTTCCTAATCTAATAGGGGTATGCTTTTAACCTGAGAGAAGGAGAGGTAAACCAAGCTAAATCTAAATAGAAAATAGCTCAGACGAAGTAAAAACAACTCTAAATCTAGCCAATTTTGAGACTTTATCAATCAGATTCATTCCCAAAATTGGTGATGCATGAACAATTACTAAAAATGCAGATGCAAGACTGAAAGTTAACAATGCAATGATATTGAGTCAATCTATATCGTAAGAACATTCCCAAAACTTAGAGTAGTAACTGTTTTCCCCTTTAATTAGCCATATCAAATCATAATACATAATTCTGGTTCAAATACAGATTATGAATCTAACTCAAAAGAGAAGTTCAAATTCAACAGAAAGATAAATGAAATGCAATGGAATAGTTAAAGAAATGGCATTCAGACATACACAATTGACTCAGCAACAATGATATTCTTCACACCAAAATTTAGCCGACCTTTGTATTGATTTTGGGAAAAACACATATAGAGTTCCAGATTGGACCGTTACAAAAAGGGGGTAACTGAAACGGTTCAACTTCCCCAACCAGAAATGATAACCAAAGGTTTATCCACTACAAAAATTTAACAAAAATAGCACAAGGGGAGAATATATTTATGATTCAGTTTCCTTCCCCTTATCTAATTTGGCCCTATAGGCGATCACAACAGTGATGACTTGGATGAGCTCTTCATGTCTATTAACATGGACATTGGTGTAATGGATGAGCCATATTGAATTTTCTTTGGCTAGAGTCTTGATTGCTTCAGTCTGGTCTTTCAATTCCTCCATAGCCCTAAAGATGCATCCACTCAATTGCTAGAGTTCTAGCACCTTGTCTAAATGAGTCGAAGACTGCTCTGCTAACTTGTGCAGATAATCTGTGAATGACTTCTGCATGTTGGCCACTCCAACTATCACTTTGCCTTCACTGCTAGTTTGTGATTCCACATGAAGTCCTAGGAGGAGTTTATAGTCTTTACCTTGTTCCTCTTGCACTTTAACATCTGTTTGTTGTAGTCTAGTCTCGGCCTGAATGATCATCTCGATTTTGAACTCCAGACTTTGGAGCCATTTGATCAAGGGCTCATCACCCTTCTGTAGGATCTTATATTTCAGGGCCTCCTTAGTCTTCATCTCCACTGCCACATGCAACATGACTATGCATTCTTGGCATCTTACTCTTTCTGCAGTGAGAGTCTATAAATTCTTCTCAAAGTTGCTTTTCTCTGTTTCTAGCCTTAGAACAACATTACCTAACTGCTCAATGATCGCTAGACCTTCTGACTCGAGCCTCTCAATCCACCTCTTACCAATTTTCCCATAATGTCGATCCTCTTACAACTTAGCCAGAATGGCTTGGTTCTCAGCAGCGCTGGGATTGAAAGAAGTTTGGGTACTGGGAGCACTCACAATAGGAGTTAGGAGCTGCCTGATGAAGTCAATTAGCTGGGCTACTTCTGCCTTAAGCTAAAATTTGGAAGTCTTGAGATCTTCCAACTCTTCCTCTATTACTACATTAGTGGACTTCCACCAGTCTACCTTGGTATCGTGTCGAGCCAATCCCATATCAAATGACTACAATTGAAAGTCAGAAGCTGTCAGATCTTCGAGTCTTCCTTCTTTAGTGGGCTTGGCTACTTCCATGGTGAAGTTCCCTATCTCGAGATCATGACCCAGAGTAGAAATTATCTCTACACTCTTATGCTTGCTTGTAGTAGCCTTGGGCTGAAAAGCCCATGACAGTGTCTTGGCTAGGAATTGCTTCTCCCACTCTCTTCCTCTTGCACTCTAGAGTGTTTGCTATCCATGACTCTGCGCTTGTGACCTTGTTGGTAGAGACCAAATCTTTGATGAACAACTTCCTTATGAGTGGGGGAGTAGTTTTAGGGTGGTAAGCGAATAGAGTCACTAAAGTAGGTGAGGCAATACCAGTATGTCCATGATCTCTGGCTTCAGATTCATGCCAAATAATGTTTTGGGCAACTTGCCCTTGGCGCTCTTGGGCTCTTTAAACCATGACTTCATAATCTCTCTTTTCCACACCGGTCTCTTCACTGAATATTCAAAAACCACCTAGCTATAAGTCATCTCAAAGTATGCTTCCTGCTCTGGAATGCGGAGGGAGTTCTGGATAGATTCTCTATCAATGGAGAGGAGCACCGTGTTATCTGGTAGGAGAATTTGCTTGGTGTCTGGGTTGTATCAGGCTATACATTCTCGAACCAACTCAGGATCTTGAACGGCTAAAGGAAAACTAGCAACTTTGACTAACCCACTCTCCTTAAGCTTCTCAGTGATAGGGTGTATCTGCTCAGCTCTCAATCTATTTTGAAGGTTCTGCATGTCAAAGAACTTCAGTGAGGTGTCTGAGATTTTGTAACACTCAGAGATAATGCCATTCATTCCGTCAAATCCCACAAATCTAGAAGCCATGTGAGTATGATTTAACCCAGAGATTCAAATTTCTCTTCAAAAAATAGAGGCAATGAGCAACTGGTCTTAGCTACTTTGAATTCAAACAATTTGGTGAACATTGGTGGTTCCAGTTTGAAATCTTCAACTGATTTTATACTTTTTGAATTCTTACCATTTAATGGCCGACTTCCCACGCCACATGAATGAAAAGACCTTTACATTAATGAACAAGTCTGTTACAAAGTAAAACGACCTTATTTGAATTAATTACTTTGCTTTACATGCCGTTAGAAAACATTTTTTTACTTTAGTAACCGTAACGGTAACTTTCTTGAAGTGGCAAAAAATTACTTTTCCGCTTCTCCTTTGGGTGAAAAAATCCTTTTGGAGTGCTCTCTGTCTAAAAATCCACCAAAGGATAATTCTTGCCTATAGGGGCACCAAAATGATATATATTGATTCCATAGGATTTCTTATATGTCAGATCTCTTATGGGATGGATTATATTTCAAAACTCCTTCACCTCAATAGTTTGGCAGAAAACACATCTCGTGAGTCAGAACCCGCCGGTAGGAGCAGAGGAGAAGCCACTTTCTACTTTTCTACCTATGGCTAATTCCATGAAATCTTCTTTGTTTGATCATTTCTCTTGTTTCCCATAGCTTCGATATGACTGCTCAAAGATTTCTTGTTCCTGACTTCCTCATTTTCCATCTTTATTTACCTCTGATGTTCTTAAGTCTGTCAATTGCAAAAAGTGCACTTCATATGTGATTTTTCCCTATGGAGAAGCCAAAACTTGATTTCCCACCAATGATGAAACTTCAAGATATGAGGCAAAGTATTTCATCCATATATGATTTTGAAGTTAGAATCTTTTAAAACACAACATTTACCAAATTGGGGACTTAACCTACCCGATAAAACATGGTTTACAGACCCAAAATCCCCCCGGCTTAGGAAGGAGAAGTTAAGCTAGGGAAATTTGATAAAGGCCTTCTATCCTAAGGGGATTTCTAGACTTAGACTCCAGACTTGCATGAAACTTCCATGACTACTACTACACATAAAACATCCATTTTTGTCTTGAGGTATAAAGACCAAAAATGGGGCAATAGTTGGCTCTGTCTGGGGACTTGGACATTCACATGTCTAAGAAAGGAACTCAAATCTCTAGTTTTGCAAAGCTCAACAAAAAGGTGGCTCACAACAAAACTAAAGCAAGACACATAAAGGAAGGCAGAAAGGAAACCTAAATAGGAAAAAAAAAATAGGAACTAAATGTAACTATTGTACAACATAGGGGTTAGCTGCTTTCAATTTAGATCTGATAAAGCTTTAGATCCTGACCATTATACATCAGGGGTAGTGCCTCTCCATCTGGATAAGTCAATTTGAAAGAATTTTTATTGAACGCCTAATGGATTTTGAAAGTTCCTTTCCACAGTGTTTCAAACTTCCTGTGGATGCCTTTGGGTGCCCTGTGCTTGTCCCACAATAACACCATATCTCCCTCCATAAATTTTTGGGTCCTGCTCTTTTTATCAAATAGGTTCTTCACACGCATCTAATGATGTGTGATATGATCAACCATTTTTTCCCTTTCTTCTTCCAATTTTCTTAGGTACAGGATCCTCTTCTCCAAACCATCTTCATATATTGTCTTAAATTTGCAAGTTACTAATTCCAATGGCAATGGGAGACTAGCTTCTACCCCATAGACAAGTTCAAAAGGAGATATGCCAATGGCTCTTTTGGGGGTCACTCTATCTACCCAGAGGGCTTCATAAATCATTTTATGCCAATTTCTCTGGTTTTCTGCCACGAGCTTTTTCATGAGGTTCACCAAATTTTTGTTGCTAGACTCTGCTTGACTATTCCCTTGAGGGAAATAATCAAAAGAATGACTAATCATGATGCCATACTCAAAAAAAAATTCATTAATTTCTTGAGAAGAAAAGTATGTGGCATTATCCACAACCAACTTAATAGGTATACCAAATCTTACCAGAATGTTTTCTTTGATGAACTCACATACTACCTCTGAAGTAGTTCTTTTGGTTGCCTTTCCTTCCACCCATTTCATGAAGTAGTCAGTTGCAGTAATTATGTAAGTATGACCTACACTGGATGTAGGGCTTATAGGACCAATAAAATCAAGTCCCCACTATTGGAATGGCCCTTCAATTATCACTGGTCTGAGGGGAAACGCTGCTAACTGTGGCTTCCCAGTGAACATCTTGCATTTTTCACATCTTGCCACCCACTGGTATGCATCTTTAAACATTCCTGGCCAGTAATAACACTGTCTCAAAATCTTAAACATAGTGACTGATGAGGAGAAGTGTCCTCCATAGGCTTCATCATGAAAAACCTTTAACAACTTCTCTTGCTGCTGTTTATCAACATATCGGAGGAATGTTCCATCTATAAATCTTTTATATAGTCTATCCTCCCAGATTACATATTTAGAAGCCTTCAATTTTAGGTCTCACCTTTTCTTTGAAGTTAATCCTTCTGGACATTCACCATAGGTCAAGAAATACACAATGTTTTCAAACCATGGGTCTTGCATACTTACCGCCAAAACCAACTGTGTAGCTCTTGGGCCTTTGTCTGCTTGATTTTCTACCATTCCTTTGCACAAGGCATTCCCTCTTACCAACTTGGTAGGCTTGATCTCTATGTCATATTCTTAGGTTTTGGCTACCCATGCTCCTCGGTTGTTACATCCCACATCTTGTTGAGTCAAAATACTCTTCATTGCAGCATCAGGTACATACACCAGGGAGTGGAAATGTAGGATATAAAACCTAAAATTTTTAAGAGATTTTACCACCGCAAAAGCATGCTTTTCATTCTGAGAATATCTCAGCTCATGGTTCTTTAGAGGTGTACTCATAAAAGCGATGGGGGCTTGAATTCCCTCTTCGTTCTCTTGCATCAGGATGGCTGACAGGGTATGTTCAGAAGAATAACAATAGATTACAAAATATTTCTTATAGTCTGGGTGGCATAATACTGGGGCATTAGCTATGGCATCCTTGATGCTTTTGAAAGCTTGTTTACCAGGATCATTCCATTTGAAATTCACATTCCCCTTCATCATATCAACAATATGTTTAGTAATTTTGGAGAAATCAGGGACAAACCTTCTAAGGAAGTTGACTTGACCAAAAAAGGACTTCACTCCAGTTTTATTCACTGGTAAACTTAGTTGCTGAATAGCTCTCACTCTTTCAGGATCGATCCTTATACCTTCTTGGGAGACTATGTGACCCAATAGCTTCCCTTCAGTTATGCAAAACACTAATTTCTTGGGATTCAATGAAATCCCATCCTCTCGACACCTTTGCAATACTCTTCTTAGATCATTTATGTGATCTACTCTCTTTTTAGAGAACAAGGTAAGATCATCCAGATACATACCAATGATTTTGTCCTTCATATCACTAAAAGAAAGATCCATACCTCTCTGAAAAGTAGCTCCGGCATTGATCAATGCGAATGGTATCCTGTGATATGCAAAGGTCCCCCATGGGGTAGTGAAAGCCGTTTTATGCTGATCCACTTCCGCATCTTCTATCTGATTATACCCTAAGAAGCCATCTAACATAGACATTATTTTGGCTCCAGCTATGATCTACAAAAGATGATCCATGTTGGGAAGGGCGTAGTTGTCCTTCAAAGAAGATTGATTTAGATTTCTGAAGTCAACACAGATCCTTATTTCTCCATTCTTCTTCCTCATAGGAACTATATTCGCAACCCAAGTAGAGTGATGGATGGGATATATGATCTTTGCTTTGAGCATTTTATCAACTTCTCTAAATATGGCATCAGCAAGTTTGGGGTTGTAGTTTCTTTGGTTCTTCCTGAATGGAGTAGCTTCAAGTTTTAAGGGAATCTGGTGTTTGAATTTCCTGTTCATGAAACTTTTCAAATCTTTGTAGCTCCAGGCAAAAACATCTGAGTATTCTAGAAAAATCTTCTTGGCCTCATTCCTTTCTTCTTCTATACAACACTTCCCAATATTGATCATTTTGGGGTCTTTTTCAGTTCCAATATTCATTCCTTCATATTCACCAGTGGTAGGCCCTCCTTCAATTCTTTTCTTCTTCACAAACATGTCATGTCTATTGAAGAGCTTTTCAAGAGTGACCAGATGGGGAGGAATGATATTACCTCACAATTGAATAAAATCTGACTTATCTTCCTTTGGCTCATCTTGGCTGCTCCCTTTATGGTTGCCACAAACCTCTTTGTGGAAGTCACCACCGCTCTCTAGAAAGAGAAGGAGATTTTTTTCATCTTCAAAAACTTGCCAATCTTCCATGTTATTGGGCATAGATGGTCGATATATAACTTCCACTTGGTATTTTTTATCTTTGAATTCTGGGTGAGGAAGTAGTAATGAAGCTGAGATAGCTAAAGAATTGGCTTTGGAATTCAACTCTCTTGGCACCGATTCGATAAAGAAAGCATCTAATGCTTCTATTTCATCCCATACTCTATTTTTGTAGTTCTTCAACCTGTTGTTTTTTATAGAATACTGATTCTTGACTTGTCATACAATTAGCTCAGCATCACCACGAGCTCTCAAAATTTTCACACCTCTTTCTTTTGTGGTGATAATCCCTAAAAGAAGGGCTTCATATTTTGCGGTGTTGTTAGTGTTTCCAAACTCTAATTTGTAAGCCAATGGCTCACATACTCCGTCTGGTGATATCAAAACCACACCTACACTAGATCCTGACGATGCACAACTGCCGTCAAATTCAAGAGTCCATATCTATGGTGGTATTTCTTCAGTGGAAAATTGATTTTCCTCTTCTGCGGTTTTCATTTCTTTCTCAGGTTCATCGGTGAACAACATATAATTGCCAAACTCCAATTCTTGATACAAGATTTGAGCTTTAGGGTCATCAGATTTCAACACTGTAAACTTAGCCTTTTCCTCGGGAACCAGTTTAATATTTTTATTACCTATTGGGATTAAGGCTTGGGACCAATCTAGCTTTACCTCCCCTCTAAGGTCTCTGCAAAAACTCCTTCTTAACAACAAACCGTAGCTAGCAGGTATATCAGCAACAAGGATGGTTAACAACATCTTCTTCTCGGGATGTGCTGCTAAGGCTACTTGAGCATCTTTAATCTGGCCGACCAGGGGTACTTGCTTGGAATCCATGGAGTAACACCTACCATGGGCTTTAGTGAGAGTAATTCCAAAGGCTTTGGCTACAGTAGATGGAATTACATTGTCTGATACTCCGGAGTCTATTATGCAGTTGCTCAACCTACAACTGTTAATATATAAAGACACATAGAATGGGTTAGGCTTTTGGCCTGGGAAGGTGGCTAAAATGGATGATTCCCTCTATTCAACTAGGTCTACAAATAAGGACTCATTCTCTATAGTAGTCATGAAATTTTGATTTAACTCTTGGTTCCTTCCTTTACAATAATCTACTAGCTTTTGCAACTCAACAGGATTAGAATTAAGATAGTCTATGGGGGAAATCTGAATTTTGGAATCTCTACAGAATTGAAAAATGTCAAAAGAGTTTTTTTCTTTACCTAGTTGAGGAATCCTCATACCTTGATTGGGCTCCTTTGAATTGGAAGTAGATGCCTCATTGTTTTTAGGTAGTGACGAACCATGGCCTTTATCTTTCTGACTCTGAGTTAGGACTGTATAAGAGGTCCCATCTATGGTGGCATAACATGTTGCTTCTTTCTCTGAATCTGATTCATACTCTAAATATAAGTTTTTAGAGTCGCCATGTGAGTATGAATCTGGTTCAGCTGTAGATGCTCCAGCATTCCACTCGTCGGTCTAATACATTTGCCAAGCACGGGCTACAATGAGACAACTTTACCCATCATGATCTGTGGTTAAGTGGAAGGAACACATATTCCCTCTTTTAGGGGGGGCCTCTATAGCTAGCCTCTGTGGTGGAGTAGTTAACTATAACATTTTTCCTTCTGCATTCCTCCCATCGTTATATATTCCACGCTGCTCCTAAAAGTTTCGCTGGTAGGGATTATTGAATCTAGGAAGTTGTCTTTTCAAGGCAGTGAATTCATTAGACAGTTTTTGGAGCATCTCATCAGATGACATAGTATTACTACTACTGGGTCTATACTGTATCTCCCTTTTCCATTTCCCGGATGAAATCATGTGGTCCTTGAGTTCTACAACAGTTCTCTATGTGGCATCCAAATTTGCAAGGTTCATTCTCCTTAGATCATAATTGATGTCCGGTGGCATGGCACTTATGAAGAAAGTTTTAAAATTTCCCGCCGTAGGCCTATCAGCCATTGGGATACGGTTTACCAGCTTATTAAATTTAGCTATAAAATCTCTCATGCTAATCGACAGCTCTTTCTTGATAGAAGTCAATTGAGTCAACATAGCATGTTCATCTTCAACAGTCTTAAACCTTCTTTCAAAGGTGGCTCTCATAGTAGCCCAATTGGTGATAGAAGAATCAGGTAAATGATGAAACCAATCAGTAGCACCTTCGATGAGAGTCTCAACGAATAGTCTAACAGCCACATCTTCTTCTTGGACCGCTAGAATGTTAACTGAAGCAAAGAATGCGGCAATATGCTCATCTGTAGATACCTTCCCATCTCCAAAAAATTTGGGAAAGTTCTTTCTAGAGCCTGTAGGGAGAGGGTTATATGCTGCTAGTTGTAGAGGCCCAAGTGCAGTGGCCCAAGGGAGTGCCATAGCTACTTGGGGTAAGTAGGGTGTTAGATTGACAATGGGAGGGGAAACTAATCCATGCAATGTCAATACTTGGCAAGTGGTGGATAACTGGGTGGTTTTTTTAGGAGGTGAAGAAGGTCTACTCTGGCTCCTTACAGTTCTTTTTCCCTGACAAGGTACTTCTAGGAGAGAAAATTTAATATCTGCAAGTCTCTCAAAAACTGGGTCTATGCTACCTTCTTTCCTGGTACTTCTGAGAAATCTTTTAGGCTCCAGATTTTAGCTTAATGCTGTGGCCTAACTTTGTGCTCTACCCTTCTCAGATTTATTCTCTGTATGGCCCTCTCAAGTGCTTTTGATCTAGCTTCTTCCAGTTCAAGCACTTGACTAGCGTTTCTATACTATTTAGTGCTTCTCCTGTATCTCCAGACGAAAGTGTTTAATGAGGAAATGAGATCCTCTTGATCATCTTGGAACCCAAGATTAGGTTGGAGCACAGGGATTATATTTTCATGGGGAAGCACCGGCTTTCCTCATTGTATGATTTCTGGTAAAATGACTATTCGATCCCCAGTAGACTCACCAAAAATATGTTGGTAAAAGGATTGTTCTTTTGAATGTAACTCTAAAATACCCAAAAATGTTTAAGAACAATTGAATACAACAGTTGGGAAATAGTTACTTGAAAACCTATTTTCCCTCTGAATTGGAAGGTGCAACTCCCTTATATGAATAGTGTTTAGTGAATTTTAATCTTTCCTAATCTAACAGGGGTATGCTCTTAACCCGAGAGCAGGAGAGGTAAACCAAGCTAAATCTAAATAGAAAATAGCTTAGGCGAAGTAAAAACAACTCTAAATCTAGCCAATTCTGAGACTTTATCAATCAGATTCATTCCCAAAACTGGTGATGCATGGAAAATTACTAAAAATGCAGATGCAAGACTGAAAGTTAACAATGCAATGATATTGAGTCGATCTATATCGTAAGAACATTCTCAAAACTTAGAGTAGTAACTGATTTCCCCTTTAATTAGCCATATCAAATCATAATAAAAAATTCTGGTTCAAATACAGATTACAAATTGAACTCAAAAGAGAAGTTTGAATTCAACAGAAAGATAAATGAAATGCAATGGAATAATTAAAGAAATGGCATTCAGACATACACAGTTGAATCAGCAACAATGATATTCTTCACACCAAAATTTAGTTGACCTTTGTATTGATTTTGTGAAAAATACATATAGAGTTCCAGATTGGACCATTAAAAAATGGGGGTAACTGAAACAGTTCAACTTCCCCAACCAAAAATGATAACCAAAGGTTTATCCATTACAAAACTTTAACAAAAATAGCACAAGGGGAGAATATATTTATGATTTAGTTTCCTTCCCCTTATCTAATTTGGCCCTATAGGTGATCACAATAGTGATGACTTGGATGAGCTCTTCATGTCTGTTGACATGGAAATTGGTGTAATGGATGAGCCATCTGGAATGTTCTTTGGCTAGAGTCTTGATTGCTTCAGTCTAGTCTTTCAGTTCCTCCATAGCCCTAAAGATGCAGCCACTCAATTGCTGGAGTTCTGGCACCTTGTCTAAATGAGTCAAAGACTGCTCTGCTAATTTGTGTAGATAATATGTGAATGACTTCTACATATTGGCCACTCCAACTATCACTTTTCCTTCACTGCTGGTTTGCGATTCCACATGAAGTCCTAGGAGGAGTTTATAGTCTTTACTTTGTTCCTCTTGCACTTTAACATCTGTTTGTTGTAGTCTAGTCTCGGCCTGAATGATCATCTCGATTTTGAACTCTAGACTTTGGAGCCATTCGATCAAGGGCTCATCACCCTTCTATAGGATCTTAGCATTCAGGGCCTCCTTAGTCTTCATCTTCACTGCCACATGCAACATGACTATGCATTCTTGGCATCTTACTCTTTCTGCAGTGGGAGTCTATAAATTCTTCTCAATGTTGCTTTTCTTTGTTTCTAGCCTTAGAAAAACATTACCTAACTACTCAATGATCACTAAACCTTCTGACTTGAGCCTCTCGATCCACCTCTTACCAATTTTCCCATAATGTTGATCCTCTTGCAACTTAGCTAGAATGGCTTGGTTCTTGGTGGTGCTAGCATCGAAAGAAGTTTGGGTACTGGGAGCGCTCGCAATAGGAGTTAGGAGTTGCCTGATGAAGTTAGTTAGCTGGGCTACTTCCACCTTAAGCTGAAATTTGGAAGTCTTGAGATCTTCCAGCTCTTCCTCTATTACTACATTAGTGGACTTCCACCAGTCTACCTTGGTATCATGTTGAGCCAATCCCATATCAAATGACTGCAACTGAAAGTTAGAAGCTGTCAGATCTTCAAGTCTACCTTCTTTAGTGGGCTTGGCTACTTCCATAGTGAAGTGCCCTGTCTTGGGATCATGACCCAGAGTAAAAATTGTCTTTACACTCTTCTGCTTTCTTATAGTAGCCTTGGGCTGAAAAGCCCGTGACAGAGTGTGTTGGCTAGGAATTGCTTCTCCCACTCTCTTCCTCTTGTTCTCTAGAGTGTTTTCTATCCATGGCTCTATGTTGGTGACCTTGTTGGTAGAGACCAACTCTTCAATGAACAGCTTCCTTATGAGTGGGGGAGTAGTTTTAGGGGAGGAAGAGAATGGATTCACTGAAGTAGGTGAGGCAATACCAGTATGTCCATGATCTCTGGCTTTAGATTCACGTCGAATAATGTTTTGGGCAACTTGCCCTTGGCGCTCTTGGGATCTTTAAACCATGACTTCATAATCTCTCTTTTCCACACCGCTCTCTTCACTAAATATTCAGAAACCGCCTGACTATAAGTCATCTCAGAGTATTCTTCCTTCTATAGAATGCAGAGGGAATTCTGGACAGATTCTCTATCAATGGAGAGGAGCACCGTGTTATCTGGTAGGAGAATTTGCTTGGTGTCTGGGTTGTATCAGGATATACATTCCTAGACCAACTCAGGAGCTTGAACAGTTACAAAAAAACTAGTTGCTTTGACTAACCCACTCTCCTTAAGCTTCTTTATGATAGGGTGTATCAACTCATCTCTCAATCTATTCTGAAAGTTCTACATGTCAAAGAAATTCAGTGAGATTTCTGAGATTTTGTGCCACTCAAAGATAATGCCATTCATTCCATCAAATCCCACATATCTAGAAGCCATGTGAGTATGATTTAACCCAGACATTTGAATTTCTCTTCAAAAAATAGAGGCAATGAGAAACTGGTCTTAGCTACTTTGAAATCAAACAATTTGGTGAACAATGGTGGTTCCAGTTTGAAATCTTTAACTGATTTTATACTTTTTGAATTCTTATCGTTTAACGGCCGACTTCCCGCACCACACAAATGAAAGGACCTTTACATTAATGAACAATTCTGTTACAAAGTAAAATGAACTTATTTGAATTAATTACTTTTCTTTACATGCCGTTAGAAAACATTTTTTTACTTTAGTAACCGTAACGGTAACTTTCTTGAAGCGGCAGAAAATTAATTTTTCACTTCTCCTTTGGGCAGAAAAATCCTTTTGGAGTGCTCTCTGTCTGAAAATCAGCCAAAGGAGAATTCTGGCTTATAGGGGTGCCAAAATGATATATATTGATTCCATAGGCTTTCTTATATGTTAGATCTCTTATGGGATGGATTATATTTCAAAAATCCTTCACCTCGATAGTTTGGCAGAAAATGCATCTCGTGAGTCAGAACCCGCTGGTAGGAGCAGAGGAGAAGCCACTTTCCGCTTTTTTGCCTATGGTGAATTCCATGAAATCTTCTTCGTTTGATCATTTATTTTGTTTCCCATAGGTTTGATATGACTACTCGAAGCTTTCTTGTTCCTGACTTCCTCATTTTCTATCTTTATTTAACTTTGATGTTCTTAAGTCTGTCAATTGCAAAAAGTGCACTTCATATGTGATTTTCTGCCATGGAGAAGCCAAAACTCGATTTCCCACCAATGCTGCAACTTGAAGATATGAGGCAAATTATTTCATTCGTATATGATTTTCAAGTTAGAATCTTTTAAAACACGGCCTTTACCGGATTGGGGACTTAACCTACCCGATAAAACATGGTTTACAGACCCAGAATCCCCCCGGCTTAGGAAGGAGAAGTCAAGTTAGGGAAATCCGATAAAGGCCTTCTATCCTAAGGGGATTTCTAGACTTAGACTTTGGACTTGCAAGAAACTTCCATGACTACTACTACACATAAAACATCCATTTTTGTCTTGAGGTATAAAGACCAAAAGTGGGGCAACAAGCCATAAATAAATTTGGCTAGATTTTTTTTCACGCCAAGAATCAAGAATCAAGAACCAAGAATTATGGAATATCATGTCTATATAAGAGACAAGTTTAATTCATTTTTGTATGCACTCAGATACATGGGGGAGTGAATTGAGTGAAGATGCTAAAGAGAAACTGATGAAGGTTAAACTTCATGCAGTCCTGATCAATCAAGCTAAGGGAGAGCTAAAGAATTCTGTAGACACCGACACACAGTAAAGCACAACATCACAGAGAAGAAGGAATGAAGAACAAAGGAATGGAATTGATACATTGATTAGAAAGGTATTGTACATAAATATATTTGAATATCTGCAATTCAAAGTTGCATTAGAAATATGTCATTGTGTTTTAGTTTAACCATTGAAGCATTAAGTCTCCTAACAGAGCAAGACTTAACAGTCTTTGTATTAGAGGTATATCCTAACAGATTACAAGAAGGTTGACTCATGATAGTAGCATCGGTCTTACCTAAAGCCTATTGACAGTCTAAGAAGGAGGCTGATTCAAGGATGGTAGTAAGATTAGCATAAATCCTATTGATAGTCTAGAGACTGATTCAAGGATGGTAGCATAGATGCCAGATACTAAGTGACAACCTATGTATAAAATCCTCTAACAAGGTCGCACTTAACCATGTGTTTTTAACCTTTAACAGGGTTGGCTCCTAATAGGGCTCACTTCAGAAGAGTGAAAATTTGGGGTACCGGTCCCAGTGGTTTTTCCCTTAACAAGGTTTCCACTTTAAAATCCCTGTGTTATGTGTGTATGGTTTATTACTTTATTGTTTTACATTTCACATAAGTATTTATGGATTGATTGGTATACTTTGCATATTTACTGATTATCAGTAAATAAGTTTTACTACTTTTCGGTTATCAAGGAGAAGAAGAACATACAAGGTAAACCGACAGACAATGATTTATTTCAAAGTATTTCAAGGGCACACATCTTGTAGGGACTTAATAATATGAGGTGTATTAATTGGTGGATTGAAGTTTAAAGGATAAACTTTTGAGGCCACTGATTCACCCCCCCTCTCATTTATTACTAACATCACTAACTATGACTTAGACAAAGATCCATAGAAGAAAGATGATGTCATATTTATAACACTTAAGGATCATCAATGCCATCAATAATTGCAGACATCAGATGGTAAAATAGTTGACATTGATGATGAACAAGTGCAAGACACTTCAATCATGCACTCAAAAGTACAAGACCCTACAAAAGAAACACAAAAAGATGAGGATGTCACTACTGACAAGGATCAAACTGATGAGTAGGACACCACTATTGACAAAGCCCAAGCTACAACTCAAAGTAACATGCCTATCTTAATGAAAGGAAATAAAAATCCTGGAGGGCAATGATGGATCTACTGAAAAGGAAATAAGCACACCCGAGGACAAGGGTGATGGAGAAGCCAAAGAAACCACATATACAACTACAAAGAAAGCTACAACTGATGATTAGAAAGATACTTCTGTTGATCATAATAGGAAAGAAACTCAAAATGAAATAGGGGACAAACAAATAGAGAAAGGTGAAGAAGGAAAGAAGGATGAGCTGGAGAAGAAATCAGGAGCACATTTTGCAGAAACACCCAAAGTGAATGAAGAGATGTCTTCACATAACCAACAGGTGCCCAATGAGCAGAAGACAAAAGATGCATCCTCTACAAAACCTTCACCAAGTAATTCAGAGCAAACAAATGAACTAGCTATGGTAGTTCATACATTTGCATCCCCTCAAATCTCAAAGAAGAAGAAAGGAAAGAATAAGAATCCAGTAACTCTGGATGAAATCATTGAGATTCCAGTCTATGATCCAAGAACATTAGATCCAATTGCATTGACAAAATATGCTAAGCTCTGTGAAAGAAAATCTATTCAAGAAAAATTGAAGAGAGAAACAAAAGGGGCCAAGGTAAAGAAATGATAGGACTGGCCAACATGCAGAAATCATTCTCTGATTATGTAGACAAGTTGTTAGAGCCATCTTCCACCCACTTGGATAAAGTGATAGAACTTCAACAGTTGAGCGGATGTGTTTATAAAGCCATGGAAGAATTGAAGGATCAGATAGAAACAATTAAAAGTCTAGCTAAAGAGCATTCCAGATGGCTCATCCAATACACCAATTTCCACGTTAACAGACATGAAGAACTTATCAAATTTATCACAGCTGTCACTGCCTATAGGGCTAAATTAGGCAAGGGGAGAAAAACTGAAGCTTAAAGTAGATTCTCTCTTTGTACTAAATTTTGATCAAAATGTAATAGATAATATTTTGGTTATCAATTATAGTTGGGGAAGTTGAACCATTTTGGTTGCCCCCATTTTGTAACGGCATAATCTGGGACTCTATATGTATTATTTCCAAAATCAATACAAAGGTGGGCTAAATTTTGGTGTGAATGATAGAATTTTGTTGAGTCAAATTTGTATGTCTGAATACCATCATTTTATCTGTTCCATTTGCATTGCACTTATCTTTCTATTGAATTTGGATGTTTCTTTGAATTTGGATTTACAATCTGTGTTTGAACCAGAGCTTTGTATTATGATTTGATATAATTAGCAAAAGGGGAAATTTGTTGTTATCTTAAGTTTGGGAAATGTTCTTATGATATAGATTGATTCATTGTCATTCCATCATTAATATTTAGTCTTGCATCTACATTTTCAGTAGAATTTCATGCATTACCAATTTTGGGAGTTAATCTGATTGATTAAATCTCAAAGTTGGCTAGATTGAGAGTTGAATTCGTCCTGGCTGAGCTATTTCCTACCTAGGATTAACTTGGTTTGCCTCATCTGTTCTCAGGTTAAGAACATGCCCCTGTTAGACTAGGAAAGAGAAAAATTCACTAAAAATCATTCATATAAGGGATCTATACCTTTAAATTGAGAGGGAAATTAGCTTTTTCAATAACAATTTTCCAACTGTTGTATCCGATTGTTCTTAAGCATTTTGTGTATTTTAGATATAAATTGAAAAGAACAATCTATTTACTAACAGATTATTGGTGACTCTGCTGGGGAGACAAATAGTCATTACACCAGAAGCATATCATGAGGAAAGATGGTGCTTCTCCATGAAAATATAATTCCTATACTCCAACCAAATCTTGGTTTTTAAGATGATCAAGAAGACCTTATTTCCTCGCTGAACACTTTTGCCTGGAGGAACAGAAGAAGCACCAAACATTACAAAAATGCCAGTCAAGTGCTAGAGCAAGAAGAAGGTAGATCAAAAGCACTTGAAAGAGCCTTCCAAAAGAGAAATCAAAGAAGAGCACAATGCCGAGCCGAGCATGAAGCTAGGCCACATAATTAATCAAAAATCTAGAGCCTAAAAGATTTCTCAAGAGCACAAAGAAAGAAGTATAGATCCAGTCTTTGAGAGACTTGCAGATATTAACTTTGCTCTACTTGAAGTACCCCACCAAAGAAATAGAACTGCAAAAAGCCAGAGAAGACCTTCTTCCCCACTAAGAAGTCTACTCTTTTATCCACCACTTGCCAAGTGTTAATGTTACACGAAGTATTTTATCCCCCTGTTATCAATCTAACCCCTTATTTACCTCAAGTAACAATGGCACTCCCTTGGGCCGCTACAGTCAGACCCCTGCAATTAGCAACATACATTCCTCTTCCCTTAGGGTCTAGAAATAATTTTCCTAAATTTTTTGGAGACAGAAAAGTATCTACAGATGAACATATTGCTGCATTCTTTGCTTCTGTCAATATTCTAGCAGTACGGGAAGAGGATGTGGCCATTAGATTATTTGTTGAGACCATTGTTGAGGGCACCGCTGATTGGTTTCACCACCTACCAAATTCTTCTATAACAGACTGGGCCTCTATGAGAGATGCTTTTGAAAGAAGGTTTAAAACTACAGAAGATGAAAATGCTCTATTGATGCAATTAACCTCAATCAAGAAAGAGCCTTCTATTAGTATGAGAGATTTCATAGCTAAATTCAATAAGCTCGTAAATCATATTCCAGTGGCTGATAGGCCTGTGATAGGGAATTTGAAAACATTCTTTATAAGTGCTATGCCACCAAACATCAATTATGATCTAAGAAGAATTAATCCTATAGGTTTGGATGCTACACAGAGAACTACCATGGAACTCGAAGATCACATGATCTCATCTGGGAAATGGAAGAGGGAAATCCAGTCAAGAGCCAGTTCTAGTGGTACTACATCATTTGATGAGATGATCCAAAAATTGTCAAATGAATTCATCGCCTTCAAAAGGCAACTTCCTAGATTCAATTACCCTTATCAATGGAACTATCAAGAGCAACCTGGAAGAGGCAATGATGGGAGGAATGCTGACAGTAAAGCACTATAGTTAACTGGTCCACCACAAAGACTAGCTATTGAAGCCCCCCTACAAGAGGGAATATGTGTGCCTTTCATCTAACTACAGATCATGATGGAGAAAGCTACCCTGATGTAGCCCGTGCTTGGAAAATGCATCAAACTAATGAATGGAATGCTTGTGTCTCTGGCACCGAACCAGACTCATACTCACACGGTGACTCTAAAAACTTATATTTAGAGTATGAGTCTGATTCAGAATAAGGAGCAACATGTTATGCGACCATAGATGAGACTTCCTATACGGTCTTGACCAGGAGCCAGAAAAATAAAGGTCTTGCCTCTCCCCCCACCTAAAAATAACAAGGTGTCTACCTCCAAATCTAAGGAAGCCAATCAAGGCATGATAATTCTACAACCAGGTAAGGAGCAGAAATATTTTGACATTATTCAATTCTGTAGGGAATGTTGAATTCAAATCTCTCCCATAGATTATCTCAAATCCAATCCTATAGAATTGCAGAAATTAGTAGATTATTATAATGAAGGGAATTAGAACCTAAACCAGAACGTCATGACTACTATAGAAAATGAGTCAATTTTTGCAGAGCCCATTGAGCAAGGTGAACCATCTATGTTAGCTACTTTCCTGGGTTAGAAGCCTGATCCATTCTATGTGTCTTTATATATTAATGGATGCAAGTTGAGAAATTGTATAATAGACTATGAGGCCTCAGATAATGTGATGCCATCAATAGTAGCTGAAGCTTTAGGACTTACCCTTAATAAAGCTCATGGTAGGTGCTATTCTATGGACTCCAAGCAAGTACCTCTGGTTGGACAAATTAAGGATTCCCAAGTGGCTCTGGCAGCGCACCCTAAGAAGAAGATGATGTTAACAATTTTGGTTGCTGATATACCTGCTAGCTACAGTTTGTTGCTAAGCATGAGTTTCTGTAGAGATCTAGGAGGGGAAATAAAGTTAGATTTGTCTCAAGATTTAATCTCGGTGGGTAATAAAAATATTAAACTGGTCCCAGAAGAGAAAGCAAAGTTTATAGTGCTAAAATCTGATGATCCTAAAGCCCAAATTCTATATCAAGAATTGGAATTTGGCAACTATATGCTATTTACTGATGATCACGATGAGGAGGTGAAACTAGGAGAACGGGGAAAGGAATTTTCCACTGAAGAAGAGTCATCTCAAATCTGGACACTTGAATTTGATGGCAGTTGTGCTTCGTCAGGATCCGGTGCAGGTGTGGTCTTGATATCACTAGATGGAATATGTGAGCCTATGGCTTATAAATTAGAATTCAGAAAAAACCAAAAATACTACTAAATATAAAGCCCTTGTGTTAGGAATCATCATTGCAAAGGAAAAGGGCATGAATATTTTGAGAGCTCATGGTTATGCAGAGCTTATCGTGCGCCAGGTTAAGAATCAATACTCTATTAAAAATCATAGATTAAATAACTACAAAAATAGAGCATGGGATGAGATAGAAACACTGGATGCATTCTTTATTGAATTAGTGCTGAGATAGTTGAATACCAAAGTGGACTCCCTGGCTATGTCAGCTTCATTACTCCTTCCCCACCAAGAATTCAAAGACAAGAAGTACCAAGTGGAAGTCAACCATCTGTACCCAACAATGTTGAAGATTGGCAAGTGTTAAAAGATGACAAGAATCTCCTTCTCTTTCTAGAGAGCGGTGGTGAATTCCACAAAGAAGTCCATGGAAATAGTAAAGGAGATCATCCAGACAAGCAAAAGAAAGATAAGTCAAATGTTATCTAGCTGCAAGGTAATATCATTCCGCCTGATCTAGTTACTCTTGAAAAAATTTTCAATAGGCATGACACTTTTGTGAAGAAGAAAAGAATCGAAAGAGGTCCTACTATTGGCAAATATGAAGGAATGAATATTGGAACTGAGAAAGATCCCAAGATGATCAACATTGGGAAGTGCTGTAATGAAGAAGAATGAAACAAGGCCAGGAAACTCTTCCTAGAATATTCAGACATTTTTGCTTGGAGCTATGAAGACCTAAAAAGTTTTATGGGTGGGAAATTCAAGCATCAAATCCCCTTAAAACCTGAAGCTACCCCATTCAGTCAAAAGAAAAGGAACTATAATCCCAAAGTTGTTGATGAAATATTTAAGGAAGTAGATAAAATGCTTAAAGCAAGGATCATCTATCCTATACACCACTCTACTTGGGTGGCAAACATAGTTCCTGTGAGGAAGAAGAATGGAGGGATAAGAATCTGTGTAGACTTCAGAAATCTTAACCAATCTTATTTCAAAGAAAATTATGCTCTTCCCAATATTTATCACTTACTGCAGATCGTAGCTAGAGCTAAAATGATGCCTATGTTAGATGACTTTTTAGGATATAATCAGATAGAAGTTGAGAAAGAAAACCAACATAAAATGATGTTCACCACCCTATGGGGCACTTTAGCTTACTACAGAATTCCATTTGGACTAATCAATGCTAGAGCTACTTTTCAGAGAGGTATGGACCTTTCCTTCAGGATATAAAGAATAAAATCATTGGTATGTATTTGGACGATCTTACTATATTCTCTAGGAAAAGAATAGATCATATAAATGACTTAAGGAAAGTATTGCAAGGGTGTCAGGAGGATGAGATTTCATTAAATCCCAAGAAGTCAGCCTTCTATGTAACTGAGGGGAAATTGCTAGGTCACATTGTCTCCTAAGAAGGCATAAGAATTGATCCAAAAAGGGTCAGAGCTATTTAGCAATTGAGTTTACTTGTGAATAAAACTGGAGTAAAATCTTTTTTTGGTCAGGTTAACTTTCTTAGGAGGTTTGTTCCAGATTTTTCAAAAATTACTACATGTATAGTTGATATGATGAAGGGAAATGTGAATTTCAAGTGGAATGAATCTGGTAAGAAAGCCTTCAAAAACATAAAGAATGCCATAGCCAATGATCCAGTGTTATGTCACCCAGATTACAAGAAAGACTTTGTAATCTATTATTATTCTTCTGAACATACTCTATCAGCCATTCTCATGCAGGAAAATGAGGAGGGAGTCCAGGATCCTATTGATTTTATGAGCACACCTCTGAAAAATCACGAGCTGAAATACTCCCAAAATGAAAAACATGCTTTCGCAGTCGTTAAGGCTTTAAAGAATTTCAGATTCTACATCTTACACTCACATTCTCTTGTGTATGTACTTGATATCATAGTGAAAAGAATATTAACTGAACAAGATGTAGGATGTAACAATAGAGGAGCATGGGTAGTTAAAACACAAGAATATGATGTAGAGTTCAAGCCCACAAGGCTGGTGAGAGGCAATGCACTATGCAGGGCAATGGTAGAAAACCAAGCAGGCGAAGATCCAGAAGCTACACAATTGGTTTTGGCAGTCAGTATGCAAGACCCCTGGTTTGAAAACATTGTGTATTTCCTTACATATGGTGAATGCCTTGAAGGGCTGAATTCTAAGCAAAGAAGAGACCTGAAATTGAAGGCTTCTAAATATGTTATCTGGGAAGATAGGTTATATAAGAGATCAATAGGCAGGACCTTTCTCTGATGTGTCGACAGAAAAAAATAAGAGAAGTTGTTAAAAGTATTTCATGATGAAGCCTACAGAGGACATTTCTCCTTGTCAGTTACCACATTCAAGATTCTGAGGCGGTGTTATTACTGGCCAGGAATGTTCAGAGATGCTTACCACTAGGTAGCAAAGTGTGAGAAATGCAAAATGTTTATTGAAAAGCCACAGTTAGCAGCGTTGCCTCTGAGACCGGTGATAATTGAAGGTCCTTTTCAACAATGGGGTATTGATTTTATTGGTCCTATAAAACCCACGTCTAGTGCAGGTCATACCTACATAATCACTGCAACTGACTACTTCACAAAATGGGTGGAGGCGAAAGCAACCAAGAGGACTACTTCAGAAGTAGTATGTGAGTTCATCAAAGAAAGCATCCTGGTAAGGTTTGGTGTGCCTATTAAGTTAGTTATGGATAACACTGCATACTTTTATTCTCAAGAAATTACTAAATTTTTCTTTGAGTATGACATCATGGTCAATCATTCTTCTCACTATTTCCCTCAAGGGAACAACCAAACTGAATACAACAATAAAAACTTGGTGAATATCATGAAGAAGCTTGTAGCAGACAACCAGAGAACCTAGCATAAGAAAATCTATGAAGCCCTCTGGGAAGATAGAGTGACTCCCAAAAGAGCCATAGGTGTATCCCCTTTTGAACTTGTTTACAGAGTAGAGGCCAGCCTTCCATTACCACTAGAGTTAGCAACCTGCAAACTAAGAACAACAATAGAAGATGGCATATATGAAGATGGTTTAGAAAAGAGGATTTTGTAGCTAAAAAAACTAGAAGAAGAAAGAGAGAAAATGGTAGACCACATTACATAACATAAGATACATGTAAAGAGTTTGTTTGATAAAAAGAGCAGACCCCAGAAATTTATGATAGGAGACATGGTGCTGTTTTGGGACAAGCGTAGGGAACCCAAGGGCATGCATGGAAAATTTGAAACACTATGGAAAGGAAATTTCAAGATCCATCAAGAATTCAAGAAGAATTCTTTCAAATTGACATATCCAAATGGTGAAGCGCTACGCCTGACGTATAATGGTCAAGATTTGAAGCTCTATTAGATTTAAATTAAAAATAGGTAACCCCTATATTGTACAATAGTTACATTTAGTTCCTGCTTTTGTTTTCCTAGTTAGGTTCCCTTCCTATTTTCCCTTTTCGTGTCTTGCTTTAGTTTTGTTGTGAGCCGTCTTTTGTTGAGCTTTGCAAAACCTGAGATTTGAGATTCCTTGCTTGGACATGTGAATGTCCAAGTCCCTAGACAAAGCCAGCTGTTGCCCCACTTTTAGTCTGCATACCCTTCAGATAAAAGTGAGTGTTTAATGTATAGTGGTGGTCTTGAAAGCTTCTTGTTAGTCCTAAGTCTAAGTCTAGAAAAATTTCCCTTAGGCTAGGGAGCCTTTACCAGATTTTTCCAAATTACCTTCTCTTTTGTGAACCGAAGGGTTTATGTTTATGAGTTTATGTTTTCATTGGGTAGGTTAAGTTCCCAATCTATTAAAGGTCATGGTTCCAAGATTTCTAACATCAGTGTTACACACAATGGAAGTATGTAGCCATAATCCTTCATTTTACAGCTTCATAGAAAATCAGGTTCGAGCCTCTCCACTGGTGAAAAAGTATTAACAGAGTGCATCTTCCACCGATGACTACTAAGTGATGTGTCATAAAGAAGTACAGTTCTAAAATGGATCCTTTAGGCTTAAAAAGGGCTTCTATGTCTGGATTACACCTCTATAATTCAAGAGGAATGATTCAATAGAAAGAAATCAAGGAAATAAGCCTAAAGGCTAAAAAGAGGAAAATGACTTCTCCCCTACTCCTACAGGCGGTTTTTGACCCACGGAGTATGTTTTCCACCAAACCATTTAAATGAAGTGATTTCAAGGAAGAACCTGTCTCATAAAGAATTTGAGATATAAAGAAGGCATATGAAATCAACACATGCCATTTTGGCATCCTAATAGACCAAATTTCCCCCTTGGCAGATTTTTGAACTGAGAACACTCCAAAAGCACTTCTCCTCCCAAAGGAGAAGCAAAAAAGTGATTTTCTGCTACCTCAGAAAAGTTATCGTTGCGGTTACTAAAAGTGAAAAGACATTTCTTAATGACCCATAAGAACAAGTTAATTAATTCAAATAAAGTCATTTTACTTCATAACAGACTGTTTCATTAATGTTGAGGTCTTTTTATTCATGTGGCATGGGAAGTCAGCCGTTAAACAATAAAAATTCAAAAGTTATAAGATTAGTTGGAGATTGCCAACATGAGCCACTATTTTCTTAACATATTGCTTAGATTTGAAGCTTTAATATTGGTTCTTCTTTGTCCCTGCGTTCTCAAAGATATTCCTCATTCCTGAATCAAATCATTCAAATCATGGCTTCCAGATTCATGGGATTCAATGGAATGAATGACAATACTTTTGAATGGCATAAGATTTCAGATACATCTCTGAAGTTCTTTGACATGTAGAACTTCCAGAAGAGATTAAAAGTGGACCAGATACATCCCATTACTGAGAAGTTTAAGGAGAGCAGATTAGTTGAGGCCATTGGTTTTCCCATGGCTGTTCAAGCCCTAGAATTGATCTAGGAATGAATCACTTGATACAACCCAGATACCAGGCAAATTCTCTTGCCAAATGATACAATGCTACTATCTATTGAAAGGGAATTGATCCAGAACTTGCTTCGCATCCCAGAGCAAGCTGAGTATTTAGAAATGACATATAGTCAAGTGATGACTGAATATATTGCCAAAAAGTTAGTTTGGAAGAAGGAGATAATGAAAGCATGGTTTCATGAACCCAAGAGTGCCAAAGGGAAGCTGCCAAAGAAATTATATGACACTAACCTAAATCCAGAGATCATTGACATTCTGGTGTTACTCCATAGGATTAGAGGTGAGAGTGAGGCACTCAATTTTGTTGATCATCACTTCTTCCTAGTTTAGGTAATCTATTCCCAACATCACTTCATCAATTGGGTCCTTATGGTAAGTGAGAACCTTTCGGAAGCCCTAGATAGAGCTAAGCGCCATAATGAATTTTATGTCTTCAGTTCTATTGTATATTCTGGAAACAATACAAATTTGGCAAGGAATTCCTAGATTAGAGGAATTTCCTGATGATGTTAAGATTTATGAATTCTTCCCCTCTTTACAATTACATAATAGCTATGCAGAATACCTTTGGGTTAATGATGCATTTATAATGATATTGTGCAGGGAGTTACAAGGCTTCCAAAAAATAGATTCTCCCCTTAAGCCATGGCTTTCATCAGCCAATTTGGATGCTATTTCATTTAATTTAGAGATTTCTCATACCTTCGTCTTGCAGGTTTTGATGACTTCCCTTTGAAGCTGCCCATATATCCTATGGATATGATCATGTTGGTGGAGGTGATGAGACAAGCTCTGCAAGTGAATGTGATATGTGCTAATGCCTAGAAGAAAGGCTATGACTTCCCCATGACTATTGGTGCCTAAAGTTATGCTTCCTAGTCTGAGGTGAAGAATGTCCTAAAAGCATTCTCTAAGAGGTTTTTTGTTGGAAACCTATGATGTTCTAAGGCCACAATACGATCCAGTTAATTATGCTCATGATTATCTACAAATGGGATGAGTTATCCACCATATAGATGACATTAAAGACTACTGGACCAATTGTAGAGATGATCTAGAGAGTAGAGATAGGTTCTATGCCAGATTAACCATTGAACAAATAAAAAAGTTCAAGGTCAATTTTGCAATCAAAGGGCTAATAGATGACTGCCAGAACATGTATGATAACACCTATCTTGAGAATTCAAGCCTCTCTCCATCAGTTCTGAGCCCATGCTAGATCAAGCCTTTGGTGACTTGTAGACCCTAATGAGTGGTATTTATAAGAGGACAGAGCAGTGGGTTGAATGGACAACACAAAGAAGGAAGAGGTTGGAAAGGAAGCCTCCTACTCAAAGAAATCTGACAAAGGATTCCTCCAACATCGCAACAACTTCCTTGGTAATACTCCCAACTATGTCCAAAAGTTCTTCTCAGCCAGCTGGTAGAGGCGATGAACCTCATGAAAAATAAGTTTAGCCAAAGAAGAATTGTGGAGAAGGTTCACTCCCAAATATCAAAACAACAAAGGAGATCACCAAGGATGCAAAACTAGAGCGGTCAGTAAAAGCAGTCACAGTAGATGTACCGGTTGCCCCTCGACCCAGGATTCCCCAAGGAGAAGGTCCCTTGTCACAGTGGAAGTGGGTGAAGATTCTCCTTCAACCACAGAATCAGAAGGAGAGGCCAGGAAGAAATAGAAGGTTGCTTCAGTAGCCAAATTTGTGTCCTCTTCTCCTACTTGAGTGAATCCATTTGCTTTGAGACCAAAGGTTACGCCCCCAATCATTAGGAAGCTGTTCATTGAGGAGTTGGTTTCTGCCAACAAAGTTACTAGCATAGAGTCATGGATAGAAAATACTCTGGAACACAAGAGGAAGAGGGAGGAAGAAGGGGCTTCTAGCAAAGATACTCTGTCACGAGATTTTCAGCCCAAGGTTGCTATGAGAAAATAGAAGAAAGTAAAGATGATGTATACTCTAGGTCATGACCTTGAGACTGGTCACTTCACTATGGAAGTGGCAAAACCAACCAAGGATGGTAGATTTGAAGATATGACCACTTCAGATTTTCAGTTGCAGTCATTTTATATGGGGTTAGCTCGCCATGACACCAAGGTAGATTGGTGGAAGTCTACTAATGTGGTGATAGAAGAAGAACTCAAGGAGCTCAAGACTGCCAAGGTTCAATTGAAGGCAGAAGTGGCTAAGCTGACAAATTTCATAAGACAACTCCTCACCCTAATTGCAAGAGTTCCCAGCACCCAATCCACCTTTGATCCCAACACAATAGAGAATCAAGCTATATTGGCCAAGTTATAGGAAGATCACCACTTCATGTAGATCGATAGAAGATGGGGTGAGAGGCCCAAATATGAAGGGTTGGGAGTTGTTGAGCAATTAGGTAATGCTCTCTTGAGGTTGGAGACAGAAAGGAACAACATTGAGAAGAATTTACAAACACTCACATCTGAGAGAGTGAAGTGTTAGGAGTGCATAGTAACGCTCCATGTAGCTGTAAAGATGAAGAAAAAAGAGGCATTGAAAGCCAAGATTCTATAGAAGGGAGATGAACCTCTAATTGAGTGGCTTCAAAGTCTAGATTTAAAAATTGAAATGATCATCCAGGCCGAGATGGGGTTGCAACAAGTATATATTAAGGTCAAAGAAGAACATAACAAAGACTTCAAGATTCTTCAAGGTTTGCATACAGAATCACAGACAAGTGGAGAAGGTAAAAAAATGATAGGACTAGCCAACATGCAAAAATCATTCTCTGATTATGTAGACAAGTTGTTAGAGCCATCTTCCACCCACTTGGACAAAGTGCTAGAACTTCAACAGCTGAGCGGATGTGTTTATAAAGCCATGGAAGAATTGAAGGATCGGACAGACACAATTAAAAGTTTGGTTAAAGAGCATTCCAGATGGCTCATCTGATACACCAATGTCCATGTTAATGGACATGAATAAATTATCAAAGTTATCACAGCTGTCACTACCTATAGGGATAAATTAGGCAAGGGGAGTGAAACCGAACCTTAAAGTAGATTCTCTCTTTGTACTAAATTTTGATCAAAATGTAACAGATAATCTTTTGGTTATCAATTCTAGTTGGGGAAGTTGAACCATTTTGGTTACCCCCATTTTGTAACAGCCCAATCTGGGACTCTATATGTATTATTTCCAAAATCAATACAAAGGTTGGCTAAATTTTGGTGTGAAAGATAGCATTTTTCTGAGTCAAATTTGTATGTCTAAATACCATTGCTTTATCTATTCCATTTGCATTGCACTTATCTTTCTGTTGAATTTGGATGTTTCTTTGAGGTTGGATTTACAGTCTATGTTTGAACCAGAGCTTTGTATTATGATTTGATACAATTAGCAAAAGGGGAAATTCATTTTTATCTTAAGTTTGGGAAATGTTCTTATGATATAGATCGATTCATTGTCATTCCATCATTAATCTTTAGTCTTGCATCTGCATTTTTAGTAGAAGTTCATGCATTACCAATTTTGGGAGTTAATCTGATTGATTAAATCTCAGAGTTGGCTAGATTTAGAGTTAAATTCATCCTACCTGAGCTATTTCCTACCTAGGATTATCTTGGTTTGCCTCTTCTGTTCTCAGGTTAAGAACATACCCCTGTTAGACTAGGAAAGAGAAAAATTCACTGAAAATCATTCATAGAAGGGAGCTTTACCTTTAAATTAAGAGGGAAATTAGTTTTTTCAATAATAATTTTCCAACTATTGTATTCGATTATTCTTAAGAATTTTGGGTATTTTAGAGTTAAATTGAAAAGAACAATCTATTCACTAACAATATACATATACTATACTAGTGCACACAGTTAGGGGGAGTCATATTATGACAAGGATATAAACATGGTGTATACATACTAAAACACTTTAGTATTATGCACATATCAATTTTTGATACTAATGTCAAAGGGGGAGATTGAAGGCATTATATTTTGCCATTAATATACTTAGAGAAAAACATGATCTGCACCATTGGTTTACTCTACGTTGACAGACATGGCACAACACTATCTAACGCCAAGGTTACTCAAAAAACACTGTTAAGTGTTATCCGATGACAAAAAGGTAAAATAAACCCGACGAGTAACAACAGTGCTACTCAAAGGAACAACAAAGAGAGGAACTCGACAGATACAGGGAACCCAATGAATAGTTCAGTCAAGGAATGCCGACAGACTTCAAGTTCAAATAGAAGACCAAGAACAGATAGTCAGTTACATCCCGCAAAAAGTGGATCTGAATTTCCACGTCAGATAAATCACTGAAGTCGTATTTATTGCTTCTTGATTTTATTTTAAATCCATTATGTGTGGAGGAATAAATGTATTTACTATTTTTTTAATTAGTTTTACTATTTTAAAACATGCAAAATAAAGATCAAGGTCAAGTTGTAAACCTTGGATTTGAGAGTTAACATTATAATACGTGAATTCCAAGATAGGTCAAATAATTGTATAAATAGGTGCTCAATCCATTGAGAATAGAAGTTGATCAATGAAGATAGTAGCCATGGAGAGAAACTAGAGACCAGATAGATAATTCATGCAGAAGGACACAAACATAATCAAATCAATTTTCAAGAATAGGACAAAGGCTACTGACAAGCAGAGAAAAGGTATTCATCAATCACTTAAGGTGATATTATTATTGTAAGATCTTTAATGGATCTGTAAATCATAAATATTAGATTGCATACAGTCAGGTCAACATTTGTACTCATTCTAACAAGTGTAGTACACTAATGAAATCCTTTCAAGAAAGGTGGGCTTAATCGTCCTATTGTAAATCTCATAACTGAGTGCACACTTAAATCAGTGTTGCTAAAGCTCTTAACAGGTCTCCACCTTAATACTCCTAATAGGATAGATCATCAGAAGTGACCAAATTGTAATCCTTAACTAGCTCCCTTCCATTCTACAGATAGTGAAGTTTTGTGGGTGTCATCCCCACCGTAGTTTTTACTTCCTAATAGGAGTTTTCTGCGATACCATATCTTGTGTTATGTTTTTATCATTTTCATGAATGTTTCTATGACTATTGAAAACTATTAAAGATTGTGAACAAATAATACATGCATAAGAAAGAATAACAATAATGGTTGGTAATACAGAATTGAATGATTACTAATGATGAATTGTAAAAGGTGTTAAAAGTTTTAGAGGTACTGATTCACCCCTCCCCTCTCAGTACTACTTCTCATTAATTCCAACACCATTCACAATGTGGAAGAAAATGGGGTGGAAAAATTAGCTAAATTCATTGGTAAGGAGACCAATAATGGGGAAGAATTACATGCTTTGGTAGAAGGATTATTATTATGTAGACATTTAGGATGTAAGAAATTAGAAATTGAAGGTGATTCAACTATCATCATTAATGCCTTAATAAAAGGCTCTCTCCTTAAATGGAGATTAGAGGCTATGTTGGCTAGGGCTATTGCTCTTTGCTATGATTTTGATAATTTAACAATTAACCACATTTATATAGAAGGAAATAAAAGAGTAGATGAACTAGCTAGTCAAGGAATTGAGGATAATCTCACTAGTTAGTCATGCTCCATTAGAATTTATACTGAATCATTTTATTAATCAAGCAAAAACATTTATAAAAAACCTTAATCAAATTCATTTTCCTTCACTAAGTATGTAGAGTAATCCTTTCATCAAACAACAAATAGAGTATGAGGGATTAAAAATGGTAACTATGATCAATTACAAACTAAACAAAGGATAGTTTTTCCCCTTATCTCCTTAAGGAAATTTATTTATAATAACCAAGCATATTAGAGTTAATTTCTAAAGATTGTAAAATAAATATAAGGTGAAGCTAGTACTTATTCTTTTTAGCTCAGTTTGCCTCTTCGCGTTGCACCCCTTCTGCCCAAGTCTTTGTTGTTTTAAGATACTGACACAAGGGAGGAAGGAGACAGGGCCTAGGGCACACCCAAAACCATCCAACTTGCAGATACAATGCAGAATGAACATAATAACATAGTGAGAGAGAGAAACACATAGATATTTTATTATTAATTGATCAAACTCAATACATTCTAGGCTGTAAGGCCTTCCTAGTTATGGCCATATACATCACAATGTATTACAATATTATCTTCTTACAATAGAGATCTCAGATCTTCAATATCTTAATATTTTTCTTCTTGCCCTAAGACTTGCTACCAAAATAAGAACATACAAAATAATATATAAAAGAGTCCACCAAAGAGGTCAGTGCTCAAACATAAGGGAGAGACTGAGGTTTAGGTCCACACAGATCCCAAGATAGATCCCAAACAAATCCAACTACAAAAATTAAATGAAGAAGTCAGCCACCAGCTCCAATTCCCAAATAAACCAACTTGGCACAGGCATGACCAAGCAACAAAACACTTGGCCAAAGAAGATCCAAGCATCAGAACATAAGCATGACTGAGCTACTTGGCAAGCATGCTAAGAAACAAAGAACAAACATGCTGAGAAACAAAGAACAAAATAAGGAATGAAGTAAACATATTTTTGGTTGAGAAGGATTGCCAAAGACCCAAGATGCTCCTGCATCAGACACCTAGGGTAGAAAATAAATGATTCCTCAAATCATGTATCAAGTCCAACCTGAAATGAATCCAACTTAGATTGAGAAATCCAAGATGAGTCCTCAATCGGTTTGTTTTTCCACTTTACCAGATATTCCATGTATTCCTTTCCTCTTGTACTTCTGCCAACTCTTTGTTTCAAGATCTTCTCAACCTCCTCTATCTTCTTCTTAGGATAATCACTTGGTATTGTCACTTCTTCATCAGGTTTATGATATTCATACAAGTTTGAAATATTAAATATAGGTGATATATCCATGTCATCAGGTAATTCAACTTCATAAGCATTTCCACTATCAAATCTTCTCAGTATTTTACAAGGACCAAATTTATTCATCTTCAGTTTCCCATATGTTCCAATAGGAAATCTTCCTTTCTTCAAATGAACCATCATAGCATCACCAAATTTGAATGTCTTATGTCTTCTTGATCTGTCTGCATCATCTTTGTATTTCTGATTACTTTTCTCCAGCTTCTGCTTTACATCTTTATGTAATGTCTTCATAAATTCTGCAAATTCCTCTACTTCAACACTTCTTTTCTCTTCACCAACAATGTCTCTCAAATCTGATATACCTCTAGGTTGTGTGCCATGAACAATCTCAAAAGGTATCTTTCCAATACTTCTATTTACTGAATTGTTGTATGCAAACTCTACTTGTGCCAACATCAAATCCCAATTGCTTGGTGTGTCTCCAACTAAACATCTCAACAAGTTACCCAAAATTCTATTTACGACCTCTATTTTTCCATCATTCTGTGGATGAAATTTAGAACTAAATTTCAACTCAGTATTCAGCTTCTTCCAAAGTATTTTCTAAAAATATCTTACAAACTTACTGTCTCTGTCAGAGATGATTCTCCTTGGTAATCCATGAAATCTGACAATCTCTTTAAAGAAAAGATCTTCTATATGCACTGCATCTGATGTTTTCTTACATGGTATGAAATGTGTCATTTTAGAAAATCTATCCACAACAACAAATATAGAATCATTACCTCTTGCTGTCCTAGGTAAGCCAAGAACAAAATCCATGCAGATATCACTCCAAGGTTTTTCAGGAATAGTAATAGGTGTATACAAACCAATGTTTTGACTTACTCCCTTTGCAACTTGACAAACTCTGCAACTTCTTACAAATTTATGTACATCTTTATACAACTAAGGCCAAAAGTACCTCTCCTTTAGCAAACTCAATGTTTTATCCATGCCAAAGTGTCCATCCAATCCACTACTATGTTTCTCCTTTATAAGATTAGTTCTCATTGATCCTCTCGGTATACATAATAGAATACCCTCAAACAATATATCTTCCTGAATGAAATAGTCTTCATACTTGATTGATTTGTATTAGGTGCTCTCCACACTCTCCACTGCTCTAAAAAATCAGGATCATTTTCATAAAAATTCTTCATGTCATCAAAGCCAACAACTTCAACTCTCATTTTAGTCAACAAAGATCTTCTACTCAATGCATTAGCAACTCTGTTAGAAACTCCACTCTTATGCTTAATCTCAAATGTAAAGCTCTGCAAATATTCAACCCATTTCATATGTCTCTGATTCAACTTATTCTGACTACCCAAATATTGTAAATCCTTATGATCAGTATACAACACAAATTAATTTGGCATCAAGTAATGTCTCCATTTCTTCATAGCTTGCACAATAGCATAGAATTCTTGATCATAGACAAAATATTTCCTCTTTGCATCATTCAAATTTTCACTAAAGAAAGCAACAACTTTACCTTCTTGAGTCAATATAGCTCCAATTGCACTTCCACTTGCATCACATTCAACTTGAAATACCTCAGTGACATTTTTAGGTGTAGGCCAACTTAATATAGCTTCAACCTTCTCTAGATCCATCTTCAAAGCATTAGCTGAAATCACAAATCCCAAATAGACAAGCTCTTCTTTCATGAAGGAACATTTCTTTAGATTTATCAGCAACTTTTCTTCTTTCAATCTCCGCAACACTTGTCTTATATGCATCAGATGTTTTTCTCTGGTCTTACTGAATATCAGAATGTCATCCAAATATACAATCTCACACTTATTCAATAATTTCTTCAAAATTTCATTCATTAGCCTCATAAATATACTGGGTGCATTATTTAAACCAAAACCCATAACCAACCACTCATACAAACCTTCCTTTGTTTTGAAAGCAGTCTTCCACTCATCACCTTCTCTGATTCTGATCTGATGATATCCACTTTTCAAATCAATCTTGGTAAAATACTTTGCTCCACTCAAAAAATCCATTATGTCATCCATTCTTGGTATAGGAAACCTATACTTTACTATGATCTTGTTTATTGCTCTGGAATCAGTGCACATTCTCCATTCTCCATTCTTTTTAGGTGCCAACATAACAGGTACTACACATGGGCTCAAAATTTTTCTGATTAAGCCTTTGTTCAACAATTCAAGAACTTTTTGATTAAGCTCTTCATTCTCGGTAGGTGTTAACCTATGTGGTGATTTTTTTGGTAAACTAGCTCCAGGAATCAAATCCATACAATGAATGATACCTCTAATTGGTGGCAAACCATCAGGTACATTATCTAAAATTATCTCCTTGTACTCTATGAACAATTTTCCAACTTCTGTAGGAATGTCATCTTCTGTATTCTTACATGGTTTGTTAGGAACCAAGGCATAAAAGATATTATTTCTTTTCAAATCCTTAACAAATTTTCTACCTTCCATCAGACAAACTTTCACAGATGTATATAACTCATCAGCAAATTCTTCAACCAAGGGTAACAAAATTTTCTTCTTCCCATCAATCCAAATAGAATATCTATTCAACCTTCCATCATGTATAACATGTCTATCATATTTCCAAGGTCTACCCAAAAATATATGACAACAATCCATAGGCATTGTGTGTGTGTAAATGGGTACCTGATGAAAATGAAACAAACACTCAATAGGTCATTGCATTAGTTCAAATGGTTAGATAAAATGTTAGAAATCACTAATATCGGCCTATTGCCTTCTAACTAGAAAGAGTGTGATTAGTTGCATATTTAGCCCTCAGAATATGCTTCAAATCAGTGACCAATACTATTCTAGCATGAAGGATTTGATTCAAATTGAAACTAAAAATGTGAAAAAGCATACAATCTAGCTTGAAAACATGAAATGAAAACAATAAACTAGCATGATGAAATGGATGAAATGTGAATCTAGGATAAATCTAACAGCATAACAATGTAATTTTGATTCCAAGGTGAAGGCTTATTTGCTCTCAAAATAGGCTTCTATTTATAGAAGAACGGGAGAGAGAGAGAGGGGGGACAAGGTTCATTTATGAATTTGGAGACTCATAAATGAATATGTAAGAGCCATTAATGCCCAAGGCATTAATAAGGCATGGGAGAGACATGGGCTTAAGGTCTTCATATTAATAAAGGCATTAATGAAGGGAAGGGAGGATGTAAGAGAGTGGCTTGAGAAAAGGGACTTTAAGAAAGTCCAGCTTGAGAAAGTGGACTTTCTCAAGTGGGTTGAGTTGCTAAGTATTCCTTAATGGAATGTGACAACATTAG
>MU227577.1:792147-813342 GCA_018584345.1 Thuja plicata | reverse complement strand
TGTTATGAGGAGCTTATCTTTTTAATGACCTTTTTGACACATCAGACAATTTTGCATTGTTAGAAGGGGTGGATCCAAACACACATCTTTTTCCTATTCTCTAGGTGGAGGATGAAAATCGTTTGCTCGTTGACTTAGGTACACACTCAAATGCTAATTAGAATATAGCCATCACCAAGCACACAATAGCTCTAGTCATGATGCTGTATTAGCCAACTCCAAATGCAAGTGAGGGAATGATATGACGAGTGTCTTGGGGCAATTAATTTTTTCCTTGCACAAAGATTATCACCCTTTCAGGGATGAATCAGGAATTCTTTTAGTTGAATTGTGTTGTAGATTATTGGGCAATCCATTTGAAACTGTTCCCCATAGAATTGCACAAGGCAAAATTGAGGCGTATAGCCCTATGAGTACCTGAATATATATAGTCTCGCAAGCAAGATTGAAGTGGCTCCACTCTATATATACCCCGATATGTTCAAGGAATGATGTCAAAGTTTCAAGAACAAAATTAGTTCTGTCTTTCGAGGCTTTGGCCTACAAGGAAGCAACTATTTATAGTGAGTTGGAACGGTCGGCATAAGACCTGTCCTCACTTGGGTCATTCCCAGGAGATTTTTTTCCTCAATCGGCAGGCCCTCTACTGTTAAAAGAATGGTAACCAGGATTGACGAGCTTAGGATTTCTAGATTTCTGATTCTTCAAAAGAAGCAGAGCATACTCTCCTAGTCCATGCCATTTTCTCCGCAAACACTATAGACAAGGTTCTTTTCCCCAAGCTATGTTGAGCTTGTTTTAATGATTCCTATTTAAAGAAAACAGAAAGGGAAAATTTGTTTTGTCCAATTATCCACAATGATTTAATGCTTTGTGTTGTTCAATTTCTGATCCAAAAGCAATTATATGATGTATTTTGTTCATTGAGCCCTTATATTTAGTGCTTTGTGTTGTTCAATTACTTTCTAAAATGAATTAAACGATGTGTTTGTTGTCCAGTTACTCTCAATTTCATCACAAATGATAAGACAATGTCCGACTTTCTAATTTTCTTTAAGAGGAAAAGAGCATAATATCTAGTTGTTTATCAAGTGGGAAGAAATGGTTTTTAAGTTATGAAAATAGGGAAATAGAAGTCAAGACAGAATGGGTTTGGTAACATACAAAAACCATGTTAGTACTTTGCTAATCTGACTCCATGAAACCTATTAAAAGGTACTTGAAAACACTTGTTAGGCTGCAAAACATAGAAAGCACAATTGGTTGAACTTGTTAGGATTAGATAAATCAAAAGAGAAAGCTTCAAAACCAGATACGATCCTAAATTCTTACCATATGCGATGCAGTATCTGGGATGTGACCTTATTCCCCAGATACAAGCCTTTGTTGACCAGATGTGATTGAAAGCCAGATACAATCTGAGAAATCTCGGATGCAATCCGAAAACCACGCGGTGCGATGGTGTATCCAGGATGCGAGCCTGAAATTGTATTTGTGTTTTGGTGTCTGATTCCTGAGTCTGCAAATGGCCAAAAATTGTTAGAAGACGAGGCTAAAATCAAAATTGAGCCCCTTGGAGGGCACTAGAAATGTGTGTGTGTAAATGGGTACCTGATGAAAATGACACAAACACTCAATAGGTCATTGCATTAGTTCAAATGGTTAGATAAAATGTTAGAAACCACTAATATCGGCCTATTGCCTTCTAACTAGAAAGAGTGTGATTAGTTGTATATTTAGCCCTCAGAATATGCTTCAAATAAGTGACCAATACTATTCTAGCATGAAGGATTTGATTCAAATTTAAACTAAAAATGTGAAAAAACCTACAATATAGCTTGAAAGTATGAAATGAAAACAATAAACTAGCATGATGAAATGGATGAAATGTGAATCTAGGATAAATCTAACAACATAACAATGTAATTTTGATTCTAAGGTGAAGGCTTATTTTCTCTCAAAATAGGCTTCTATTTATAGAAGAATGGGAGAGAGAGAGGGGGGACAAGGTTCATTTATGAATTTGGAGACTCATAAATGAATATGTAAGAGCCATTAATGCCCAAGGCATTAATAAGGCATGGGAGAGACATGGGCTTAAGGTCTTCATATTAATGAAGGCATTAATGAAGGTAAGGGAGCATGTAAGAGAGTGACTTGAGAAAAGGGACTTTAAGAAAGTCTAGTTTGAGAAAGTGGACTTTCTCAAGTGGGTTGAGTTGCTAAGTATTTCTTAATGGAATGTGACAACATTAGGAGGTGGGTTAGAGTAGAATTTAGGATTAGGATTAAATTAGCATGGGTGAATGGGTTGAGAAGGGTTAGAACCCAGGGTAGAAGTGGATGAGATAGGTTAGGTTGGGGTTTAGGGGAATATTAATAAATGAAATAAACTTATTTAATTCATTTAAAAACATAGGAATTAATTATTTAAACAATGAAATTGCTTTTTAATAATTAGGGGACTATAGCCATTTTAATTAAATTAAATAGGCTAGGGGAATGGGTTAATTGCAAGTGGGTATTTGATTTATGGATTTATTTAATTCCTTTACGATTAAATACTATAGCCATGTTTGATTTTGATTTGATTTGATTGGTTGAAATTGATTTGAATTGTATGGCTATAATAGTTAATATAAATCAGTCATAAAAATCACCTAGGATATTAAATTGATTTAAGGAATCATGCCAAGCAGTAACAGGGTCGTTTGGACATAAATAGAGGGTATGATCACACTTAGGGAAAATAGGGTCCATAGTTGCGACAGACCAAATTCAGGTGGTTACAGGCATGATATCACACAACACCTTATCATAGTATTTTCCAATTTTTAGATTTACAAAACATTGTTCACTCACCATTAATGTGTGCTCTTCCTTGATCCATGAGATCTTGTAGGGTTTTGGATGTTTCATCCTCTCCAACTACAGATTTGAAACCATTTCCTCAGATGGTAGATTCTCTGAACTTCCACTATCAACAATGACCTTCCAAACCGTGTTTACAACTCTACATCTGGTTTTGAACAAATGTTACTGATAAGATCTTTCTTATCTTTCTCACTCCATAGTATCCTTCGGATCATGAGGTTAATTTTAGGTTCATTGGATGGTTCTTCTTGGATTAATGCATTTCTTCTACTACTACCACCTTTCTTACTTGCATGTTTACACTCAAAGGATTTGTGTCCTTCTTCACCACAATTGTAACAAGTTACTTGGACCCCTCTTCTTCTATAACCACCTCTGGAGTAATTACCTCTTCCTCTGTATGAATTTCCACCTTTCCATTCTATCTTGCCTTTGTCTTTAGATGTGTCTGTATTTGACTTGTCTAGTTCAGATCTACTATTTTCACCATGAGATCTACCTCTTCCTCTAGGGAATCTACCACCTCTACCTCTTTGTCTTTTTTCATACCTTCTGTTCAAATTTTCTTTATCTTTTAGGGCAAATTGATATGCCTCTTCAATGCCTTCCATTTTGGCCAAATTGATTTCATCTTGTATGGAACTTCTCAAGCCATTCAGGTATCTTGAAAATCTTTCCACTTCATCTTCAACATGTCTAGATTTGATGTCCAATCTATATAATTCTCCAGTATAGTCTTTGACTGATTTTTCCTTCTGCTTTAAACTTTTCGTTCGCCAGATTAGGTTAATCTGATAATCAAAAGGTAGAAATTTTCCTTTCAATTTTTTAACCATCTTATTCCATACCTTGATTTTGTCTTTACCTTTCTTCTTTCTATCTAATTGCAGATGTTCCCACCATAAGGATGCATGACCTTTCAGTTTTCTGCTTGCAATCTTCACCTTTTTATCTTTTGCAACATTCTCATATTCAAAATATTTTTTCATCTCAGTGATCCAGTCGATCAATTCATCAGAATCCAACTTTCCACTATACTTAGGAGGATTAAACTGAGGTGTGGATTTCAAACTTATCAAGGCTCTTAGGAATCTCTCTTCTTCTTGGCCCACCACAGGTGCAGGTGCAACTTCACCTTGAACCTCTTCAAATTCATCACCACTAACATCTTCAAGATGTCTTCCTCTGCGCTAGGCTGTTTCAACAAATTCCAATCTTACAACCATCTGTCTAAGAATATTAGGTAGACCTTGATCAACATTTCCTCTCGCACAAACCATCTTGAAACTCTCTGCAATTATAGGTCATATCGCAACTTGCCACCCTAAAAAAAAAATCTTTAGAGTTTACAAGAAGGAACCACGAATCTCAACTCGCTTTGATACCACCTAATGCAAGGGAGGAAGGAGACAGGGCCTAGGGCACACCCAAAACCATCCAACTTGCAGATATAATGCAGAATAAACACAATAACACAGTGAGAGAGAGAAACATGAATATATTTTATTATTAATTGATCAAACACAATACATGCCAGGCTGTAAGGCCTTCTTGGTTACGGCCATATACATTACAATGTATTACAATTTGATCTTTTTACAATAAAGATCTTAGAGCTTCAATATCTTAACATTTGTCTTCTTGCCCTAAGACTTGCTACCAAACTAAGAACATACAAAAGAATATATATAAGAGTCCACCAAAGAGGTTGGTGCTCAAATACAAAGGAGAGACCTAGATTTAGTTCCACACGGATCCCAAGATAGATCCAAAATAAATCCAGCTATGAAAATTAAATGAAGAAGTCGGCAATCAACTCTAATTCCCAAATAAACCAACTTGGCATAGGCACGATCGAGAAACAAAAAACCTCAGCCAAAGAAGAGCCGAGCATCAGAACACAAGAATGACTAAGCTACTCGACAAGCATGCCGAGCAATAGAGAATAGACTAAGGAATGAAGTAAACATATTTTTGGTTGAGCAGGATTTCCAAAGACCCAAGATTCTCTTGCATCAGATACTGGTCCATGGTAGAGAGAACTCGTGTCATGTTTTCATCCATGGGGATGGTGACTAGATCATTACTCACTGTCCACATGAGATGGTCATCCTTTATTTTCTTGATTTTTTGGGAGATATCTTGGACATCCTAGCAGGCAGTAGAAAGATGTACATCAAGAGATTTTAGTTTATCTATACTCCCACTCTGATAGATTGCAAGATCAATTATGTTGTCTAGACAATGATCTTATTCTCCATATGCGAGATGCTTTCTTTGAGGGTTTCTATCATAAGCTCTAGATGTTCATGGAATTCTATTATTGTGTCCCTCTTGTATGACAGGGTATAATTCCACCTCTGAAGAGGCTCATCTACAGTCTCCAATACCTTTATGGATATTGCATCCTCTATCTTCATTTTCATCAACTTCTCTAATGAAGACTGGAGACTCTCTATTATTCTCTTCTCTTCTGAGAGAAGCTGAATATCATTCTTCACAACATCCTTAAGATGTATATAAACCTTATTGTAATCCCATAGGTAATCGATTAGAGGCATCCCTTTGGAATTTAGATCTTGTATCTAATCCCTGCCTATTTCCCCCATGTGATGATTCTCATGTAGTGCTATTACCTCCTGAATTACATATGACGAGGGATCAAATGTCTCATTGGATGGCTATCCTAGCTACAAGGAGAATGGGGTAAGGGCCTTTCTGATATATTCTGTTAGATGAGCTAAAGTAGACTTGAGTTTGCATTTTCCCCCTTTAGCCTATCCAATCTATCCCTTACCTCTTGATGGGTAAACTCCCACATATCTACAAAACTATCATGGTGTGAAGGACCTATATCAATCTTGTTCACTTCATAATGTGCTAGTGACAACTGAGTGGTCTCTTCCTGCATTTGTTCTTGGGAAATATCCAATATGACATGCCCTATCTCTTTACCCTTCCCCATTGTAGATAATATATGGGTTTTATTTTTTCCTTTTGTTACTAAAGTTCCTCTCATGATCTGAGTGATCAAATCACTCAGAGGCACTATGTCCTCTTCTCTTTTCCTCTTTCTCTCAATTTTCTTCTCTATCCACGAAGGTGTGGATAGAAATCCTAAAGAATTTTCCACTCTCTATATCAAACAACCTCCTCACTATTGGAGGTGTTTTCACTGTCGTGGAAGGGCTAGAGAAATGTGGTACCTTGTGGGGGAAGGGGCTTAATTTCTCCTTCTATGTATTCTCGTCTGGTCTCAAAGACCATTCTCCTAATGACTTCTCTTATGGTTTATCAAGTATATCTCCATGGGGAACCATAACCTACTCTCCTGCTTCTCCCTGATAGGATCCTTCTTGTGAGTCGAGGTTGATTATCGACAATGACCTACTCCCGCAGGTCCAAGCCATGTTATGGACCTTCTCTGGTGGCTGATCATCCCCACCAATTGCCTATGTCTCATTCAAATTTGATGGCCCTTTTTTGGATGCTCTACTGGTTGATGTCGTTGGGCTTTGAATTTGGGTGGGGAAGGGGTTTTTGGTGCTTTCCCCTTGCCTGCTTGTCTATTTCCACTTTACCCACTCTATTTTCCTCTTAAGGATGGGCACCTTCCTTTGGTCCAGATCATCCAGCTCTGGCCCTTCAAATGTGACAGGATTTAGAGGAGTCTCCTTAATCCTTCCCACATATTATGGTGATAGTATATCCTTCCCATCATCTGTAACTCCCTCCACATTAATATTTACTCCATAGAGTCTTACCTTCTCTACAGTGAGTGATGACCAGGATTTCTCCCTCATGTCAAAATCGTCCATGCTATTCGCCCAATAGTCATCTAGGGAGGGGATATGGTGGAAGGATGATCCTAGCTTTAAATTATCCTTGACATAATTTATGGGGTCAAAGTGTGTTCACAACATGTTGTATTGCTCAAAAGTATACTAGGATTTCGCACACTTTACCAGGTTATGGGCATTGGTACTGGAGGAGCATGTATTTGACCCAAGTGTTATTGGAAATTGTATCCCACTTTATGAAATTCACCACACCTAGTATTAACCTCTATAATCTACCTACAAAGCTCTACCAGGATGATTTTATCATCTGGATATCTGGGTAATTTATATAGATAATTGTCAAATGCCCCAATCCTAAAATAAGTAAATGTCAAAAATTGAGTGAAGTGGCTACCATAGGTAGTAATCGTCGATGATGCCTCCTGGGACATTCTCCACTTGGGGAAGCCTTGAAGCTCCCTACATAATCTCATGGTGAATGCTTCATTTACCCTTCTGAAACACTCGTGATTATTATGCATTTGCAAACATGTATAGTAATCATATACTTGTATATCCTCCTCATATTCTTCTAAACTCGGTAGGCCAAACCAGCTATGTACAGAGGCCAAGGCATAAATAATATAGGAAGAAATATGGAAGGAAGATGTGCATTTAGCTATAATGAGCATTTTGGTCAACCTGTCACTCAGAAATTGAGCCTAATCAATATATCTACTCTCACCACAGATGGTTTATACGATGAAATACCACCACTCCTCAAAATTTAGGGCATCCTCATTCCCCTGTAGGTGATGTAATAGTACTAGGATATCTATGATCTCTCTTTTTATATTGGTCCCATATAGTGTCTTTGGTAGTTTTGAGCTAGGGGCCCTCTTGGCCTGAAACTAATAGGCTGATATCTCACCCCTCCATCGTGATTTCCTCTCATTGAAATATGAGGCTGACATTGTGAAATCTCAGTCAGTATATTTTTCTTGGGTTGGAAGGCTGATATAATTATGCATTGACTATCTATCTAAGGTTATCACCACCTCATTATTTGTAGTCCTTATCTTCCAAATGACAGGGTCGAATCAAGCTATGCACTCCATTATAATTTCTAGGGCTTGCATGGAAGCAGGAAATCCTGCTGCTTGGATTAACCCACTTTAAACTAACTTTTGTGTTATGGGATGCAAGGGTGGGATATGCACTCTTCTGTACAAATTTTCCAAGTCATAAAAATTCAACCTGGAATCAAAAATATCTTTCCAAACGCTACTATTACCATTCAGATGATCATAGCCATAATATTTTAGGCCGATCTTCAATGTATGTGATGTTTTGTTGTTCGAGCTAGAGATTGTCTAACTGATTGCTTCACTTGTTCTTTCCATTTTGAATCACTCTAAGATTTAGATTCAGGTTTTTCTCCCTCTTTTATTAGCTATGTCACTTTCCCCTATGCCTTTATTACCTGTACTCTATATTCATTAACATTGTAATTTATTTGTAGGTCATATAGTTTTATCCCCAGCCTTGTTAACTTTAAATGTTTTTGATTATTTTCCTCCATAGGGATTTTTCTCCTTCTACCCTTTGCCTCTCAGACTTATCCCTTTTTGAGACCTATCAATATCTTTCCAAAATCTCTAAAACTATGTGACTAAGCTACTTGCACTATATTACATCTATATCTCCTATCCTTATGACCTCTTTGAACCATCACATTTTCATGGTATACGCCCAGTATGTCCTTTTCCCAATTATGGGGGGGGTCATGTTACTTCCCCCTTCTTTCTTAACCTAGGCTTATTATTTTCCCGACTTGCAGCTCCCTGGGATGAAGTCAAATTTTTGGTATTCATCCACCCCCACTACCTCCAGTGTAGTACAATGGTTCCCCAATTATCTACTTATTCAAAATAGTTCCTTTTATGTGGCCTATCACGGGCTTTTTAGATTTATGGGAACTATCTGACATTGGTGACCGCCTAATATTTCCCCTTGTCCTTCAATATTGGGTTTTTGGGATAAGCATCCAGGATGTTCTTATTCCAATTTAGAAGATCACTTGCTTTAGTAATCTCCCTTTCATTTAATTTTAGTAGAGATTTGTTTACGCCCATCATGCTGATATCTTTCTCTCCCAGGTGGACTTTGGAATTACGAAGATCACTCACTTATTAAACTTACTTTCTCCACTGGCCTTTTTCTGTTACACTTCCCGTACATATAAATTTGTATATACACTTTTCAAGAATAGAATATTAATTATCATTTGTCCAAGGATGTATTTGTGTATATGTCCTATAGGATATCTCCAAATAGCAAGTATATGCTTGCTTGGGGGTTTCACTTATATGTTCTAGGGATACAATATCCTCTCCTTAATTAGAAATCGTAAATAAATCTTTCTATCTTCTACTGTATATTTTATTAGGTAAGGTTATAGTATTACTTTCCAAAATAGCATTTATAAGAATACAAATATTAAAAATCTGACTATTCTACTTCTTGTCAAATAGAAAAAACATAGCAATAGTTTTGCATCTACAAAAATCCCTATTAATTACTCTTTAATGTCAAATTTCAATTTTAGTTGAGAGTAACACTAAATAGATTGTGTTGAAGACATTATATTTTGCATTAGTATATGCAAAGGGAAAATGGGTTATGAACCATCAGTAACACTACACCGAAAGACAGGCTTACATTTTAGACCGAAAGTGCTAAGTATAGAGAAACCCGACGACACACTTTTACAGTGCAAACCAAAAATGCTACAGTGAAACCTGATGATAAAATTGCACTCTAAACCGAAAGAGAAAAAATAGAGGAACCCGATAGAGCAAGGGAACCTGACAGATAGTTCAACAAAGGAACACCGAAAGACAGATAAACTGACAACACAACAACCCGAACATCAGACACTAAAAGTCAGTTATATCCCGAGAAAAGTAGATCTGGCTTCGACGTCAGATAAAATAGTTATGTTTTAAATTTAGAGTTTTGATTTGATTTAAACCTTTTCTTGAGAGACAACAAAGATAATTTTAATTGTTTTAATCAGTATAACTGATTAAAAACATGCAAACTAGGAGATCAAGGTCAAGTTGTAAACCTTTGATCATAGAGTGATCTTTGTAATATGTGAAACTGAATTAGGTCAATATATTATATAAATAGATGTGTAATCATTCATTTAAGATAGATGAGAGGATGATAGTAGCCAAGGAGAACATCTATAGATCAGACTAAGAGTTTCAAGAAGTAGAACAACAAAAGATGAATTTGGTTATCAAGAACCAATAATCAAGGCTACCGAGCAACAGAGGTATTAATAAATTACATTAGGTGATACTTTGTACATGTAATTTTAATGGATCTATAATCAGCAATTGAAGATTGCATACACTCAGGTCAATGAGTATTTTTGTCTACATTCTAACAAGTGTAGGAAATATAATAAATCCTTTCAAGAAAGGTGGATTTAACAAACCTCTTTAAATCTCTTAATCGAGTGCACACTAAATAGTGTTGTTAAATCTCTTAACAGAGTATACCTTAACTAGTCTCCAAATAATAATCCTAATAGGGTAGATCATCAGAAGTGATCAAATTATAAGCCTTAATCGACCCCTTCCAATCTGCATATAGTGAAGTTTTTGTGGGTGCCATCCCCACCACACTTTTTACCTTCTAACAGGGGTTTTCTACGTTACCATATCTTGTGTTATGTGTCATTACATTTCATGAATGCTTCTATGAATGTTTACATGTTTATTAAGCTTATGAGTTAATATAACTTACACAAAGATAGTATAAAACAGATGGTTTGTAATATAATGGATTAAGGTTAAAGAGACATAAAATTGTAGAGGTACTAATTCATCCCTTCCCTCTCAGTACATACTTCCCATTATTTCCAACAATTGGTATCAGAGCTAGATATATTAATTAAAAACTTTAAAGACTTAAGAGAAAAGATCATACAATGGAGAAGTACAAGCTTGACAAGAGTATTGAGAATCAGAAGCTAGAAATTCAGATCTTCTATGAGTAGTATAAAGAAGCTAGAATCAAGATGAGATAGCTGCTAGATGAAAGAAAGATTATGGCATCTTGCTGTAATGAAACAAACTATCAAGAGGAAGAGATACCTGATCTATTTGAGTCTTTAGGATCTGCAACTAGAAAAGCATCAGACACATCTGAAGAAATCATCAAAAGCTTAAAAGAAATCAATCAACATCTGGCTGGACAAGTGAAATATCTACAAATTGGTCAAAAGACACAGATGGTAAGAATGATTGATGTCATGAATAATGATAGACAAGCTGAGAAAGAAAGAGCACTAGCTATTGATGATAGAAGGAAGATTATTGAAAAGCTACAAGAGAAAGAGTCAGAAATACAAAGACTTACAAAACATCATCATGAGAACACAAATCAGATTATTCTTATGAGTCAAGAGGAAAACATAATGAATACAAAACTCATTGAAAGAATAGAAGCTATTGGTGAGTAAAGAGAATAAAATGAAAATCGAAAACATGAAGTGAGAATTCAACAACATAATAACATAATCAAGAGAGTTGAAGAAAGAAACAAAAGGATGCATGATTTTCTTGATGGACAAAGAAGAGTCAACAACAATACCAGACTAAGGTTTACCAAAAATGAAGAATCACCAAACCAAGCTGATCCAAAGAATGACTATGCAAATCAAAGACCAAGAAGGAATTCATGCAATCACTGTGGAAAACAAGGCCAAACATCAAATGTTTGCAGGAGAAAAATAAAAGGTATTCCTAAATCAACACCTTCAATCATAGGTACTTGTTATAAATGTAACAAGAAAGGACATAAATCATATGAATGTAAATCTGAGGTGAAATAATCAAACAAGGAAACCTACATGGACAAATACGGTCCTGCCTGCAAAATGCATGGGCACAAATCTCTTGAATGCAGGAAGAAGAAAAGGCAAGCATGGAAGCCTAAAGAAAATGAAACTGCTTATCAACCGAAAAGAGTCAGTAACTCATATGTTTGGGAATACAACACATGGGAAAACTGCACAGCATGTAGAAGATTTGAACACATAGTTGTAAACTGCATGAGACAATGGACAAGAAAGTATAGGAGCTAGACTAAATCCTGAATGGTATGTCTACACTGTCATAAAGTTGGTCATTTGAGAAAATAATGGAGAGACCGAGAGACATCGACCAACACCTTTGCCAATAGAATCACCATTGAAGACATCAGGATGATGAGAAACAAAATGTGGAGGAAAGCTACAAACATTAATGAAGCTGGAATGAGCAATGAAAATGGTGACACCTTATTGAATGGATATGGTGACATCACCACCCCCACATAAGAAGAACAAGTAAGTATGGAATTGCATTATACCAAGTTATATTTTGCATCAGTTCTATTATAAATTGATGAAATGCCAAACTAGCATGATTGAAGATGCACTATGGTATTACTTTTTAAAATTCTATGAATTCAATCTCATTGGTCCATTCTTACCAAAAATCATTAGTGTACATACAAAGCTAAGTTGTCCATACTTACCAAGAATCGTTGGTTAACATATAAAAGCTGAGTTGCTAGTGTAAATCAAAATCCATCAGTAAACACATAAAAAGGAAATGTTGTCTTCGCCAAATACCAAAATCTGTCAGTTGATGTAATAAGTTGACAGCTACCCCAAAGCATCACGTTCTCATTGAGAATGTTATTTGTGTATCACCTGATGACTCCATCTTCAAACACCGAGAAGTGGGTGAGAGTTGATGACATGACTTAGGGAAAAGTCTATAAATAGATGACGGAAGGGTTTCATTATTCACAAAGCAACTAGAGAAAAGAATTAGAGTGAAACCAGAGCATGAAGCAACCAAATTGTAGAGCAACTCCAACCTAGTTCAAAACACTCAGAAGGATTCCCAGTAGTGACAATAGGTTGATGTAAGTAACAAAAATCACTGAGAACTCTGTTTTCATTTACAGGAAAAAGACCTAAAATCTGAAATGATGGAAACTACGTCAAGAACCTCCAAGCTCAAGAATGATAAGAAGAATAAGGTCAATCTAATCAAGAATAAAACCTATAAAGAACCTCATTACAAGATCTATCCTGAGGTTTCTTCGGAAGCTAACAATGTTGGTGCATTCTCTAGTATACTAGCTAGGGTTTTGCTTGTTGAAGAAAGTTCCTCAGAACTAGGGAAGACATTGAGGACACCAAACATGATTAACAACCTGTTAAGAATAAGCTCCCTAAAACCATCGATGAGGTATGTGCATCAATGATTAAGTCAAGATCAATTACTGAGTCCAAGATAAGAAAATGGCTAACTCTGGACCCCGTGGACCAAAGCAAGATTAAGGAGGAAATTATCACAATGATGAGTATATTTAAATATATGCCAATTCAATTTGAATATAGGATTCCAGAAGAACTTATGGATAGATTTTTGGCTAGATGGACCTATGCTCTCAAAGAAGAGAAACAAATAAGGGAAAGAGCCCTAGTTTCAGTCATGCCATCTGAATATAAGATGGAAGAGATTCAAGAAATGATGGAAAAACACTCCAACAGATTCTCCCCAAAAATAAGAGCCTATGAGGTGCTAAAGGGACACCTAATTGAACTTGATATACCAAGTGAGGCTGAATGGAGAAATATACTTGATATACCTAAAAAGGATACAAGTCCCGAGCCACAAATTTCTCTTACTGAAAAGCAACAAAATAAAAATGATCAGGCTAAATAGATCCCTAAACATATTCTTATAACATATGAGGATGTAAGTGAAGCAACATTGAACACTGCGGGTAACAAGGATATGGACATTGAAAATGAGACATGGCTCGATAATACTATTATTGATATTACAGGAGTAGATCCTATAGATGAGATATAGAAAGATGAAGATGTCACTATTGTCCAAGACCAAACCAATGAATAAGAAACTAAAAAATATTCCACATAGGTAGACACACCAAGACAGATACCACTATTGATACAAGCTATCAATATTATCTTGGAGAAGGAGAAGTCAGCTGATAAAGATGCAAGCATACCCAAAGATAAGGGTAATGATGAGAAGAAAGATACAAACGATGAACAGGTAGTCACTGGTGGAGATCAAAATGTTACAAATGTATATCACACACAAAAAGATGGAGATCACACTGAAAAAGATGCACAAATAAAAGATACAAATGAAGTGAAAAAAGAGAAAGGTGAACAAGATAAACCAGTTGATACCACTCCTAAGAACACCAAAGGAGATACTGTAGTTACACCGAAGGTTGAAAAGGAGATGTTCACACACAACAGAAAGACAAACCCCGAGTAGTAGAAAAAAGGTACAACACCACTGAAACCTTCCTCCAGCACATTAGACCAAGCAGAAAAAATTGCCTTGGTATTGCATACAGGTGTATCAAAAAAGAAGAAGAAGAAAACCAAGAAGAATAAGTTGGAGGTCACACTTGATGAAATAATTGAAATACCAAAGTGTGATCCAACTACATTAGACTATGAATCTCTTATAGAATATAGAGAGATATGTCAAAGGAAAGAAATGCAGGAAAATCTTAGAAAAGAACACAAAGATTCTCTAGTACTAGAAATCACAAGAGACATCTTAAGCCAAATAGTTCCTGACATTGATGTTGATCACAATGCCCCCTTTTTGTATAAAATTTCCATTCTAACCAAAGCAATCACAAATCAAAATGTGGATGCAGAAAAGGCTATTGAAGAACGAGGAGAAAAAAAGTTCCAATACAAACTGACAGAAAAGACCAGCCAAGAAGTGGCAAAAAATAAGGTAAAGATTTCAAAGCTAACAAATGAATTAGATCCAATCATTACTGAAGCTATTTCCTTAATTCAAAAGCTATGTACTTTGGAGAAATTCACTAAGGATAATAGTGATAAGATTACAAAGATAGAATCTGATCTAAATGCATGTGCACAAGGTCTAATCACAGATGACAATGCAATCAAGTTGCATTATGAAAAGATAATGGAAATCAAAGGTTAAGATAAGAAATTTGGGATGCAGAATCATAGTTTAGAGAAGAGGTTACGAAGATACAGGTTGAAATATTACCAAACCTCACACTTATAAAACAACACATGAGTTTAGAAAGACAACTAATTGGCACCCCTAAGATTTCTGTAGCAGACAACATCTATGATATGCATGCCAGGATTACACTAGAGCACATTTCTCTTGAGCACCTAAAGGAGAACTGGGAGAAAATGAAGGAGGATGTGAAGACCTCTCATTCCCATATTTTTGATAAGTTGTAAGTGTTGGAATAGTCCTAAGGATAACTGAGGGGGGGGGGGGGGGGGTGAATCAGTTATCAGTCAATTTAATTCTTTTCTCTTTCCTTCATGTAATTTTATATAAAGTAAATACACATATAGATAACACAATAGAGTACTGAACAATTTGATTACGGGGAAACCAAATAGGCAAAAACTCCAGTGTGAATTAGCACCCACAAATAAATGCACTAGTTTATAATGATCCCCATTGGAAGATCTTACAACCCTATTAGGAGTTGATCTTTACAATAGAAGAAGTACAGAGACCTGGTTAAAGGTCAGACCCTGTTAGGAGTCTTTTATAGATAACCCTGTTAAGGGTGATGACTCACTGTCCAATAGCTCACTACTAAGGTGGTGAAGGCTACAACCTTGAGTATAATAGATATACACTATATCTGGTAAATGAACTATTTGAGTAGACCTAATGTCTTGATCAGTTCAAATGAATTGCAATCAACTTCTATTTCTTCACATAGATCTTCAACTTATTCTCTCTGACTTTTTGTTCTTCTCTGTCTTTTCTTTTTCACTTCATTTTTGACACTTAGTGAACATAAATGAACTACTATAAGTATCTTCACCAAGGATAAGGTCACGACGGTATCTGGAAACACTTCATCATCTTCTATGTTGGCTGAACCAAGAACACAATGCAAATTAGGACTGCGCAACTCAAACTGAATAGATGCGATGCTTCACAAAGTTGGCTTCACCAAATTAACTCTAACATCGCGATTCTGTAGAAACACATTTAGCACCTTTGGATAATTATCTTTAACTCATAACTAAACATGAATACAAACATGCATATCTTGAAGATAGGTGCAACTCAAGAAACATTGTATTTATGTCAGCTCTTAACAGATAAACTCTAGAATCTGTAACTGCCATAACTGACTAGTCATAACTCAACTAAAACTACATATCTGACTCAGTGTGAATGCACATAACAACTAGAACATGTATACACCATGAAAATAAAAATGCATATCTCTAAAGTATATGTACTTATAATTGCATATAGGATACCTACTATATATTATATGTTGTCATCAATGGCAAACATACAATTAATTGTTTGCAAAGAAGCAAATCTCTAACAATCTCCCCCTTTGACATTGATGGAAACATATGATATCATCAACTCAAAGTGTCTTCCTTATTTTTATAATATTCTCAATATCCTCATCAAAGGTTCCTCTTTACTACTGCTACTCTGTATACTCCCCCAGAGTATATTCTCCCCCTTACTAATACTCCCCCTTTGACATCAATGACAAAGGGTGTTAAATACCATTAAGCACAGGTACTACTCCAGAAGTACAGTAGTCAACCATTCATCAGTCACCAAGGACTGATGTTCTTGCTACAAGTTCTAATCAGACTCAGAAAAGGGAATTACTCCCAACTTCTCCCTGAGATACTCAAAAGTATCTTTTGATAAAGGCTTTGTAAAAATATCTGCTAGTTGTTCTTTAGTGCTTACATAGTCCAGCTTTACTTCTTTGTCTGCAATTTTTTCTCTTAGGAAGTGGTATTTGATCTCAATGTGTTTTGTCTTTGCATGCATCACATGGTTCTTTGACATGTTTATAATACTAGTGTTGTCATAGTGAATAATAATTGGATAATCAATCTGAATACCAAAATCCTTGATCATCTATTTGATCCAAACCATTGTTGAACAATTCAATGCTACTACAACATACTCAACTTCTGCTGTTTAATGAGAGGTACAACTCTACTTTTTACTTGTCCAAGTGACCAACTTGTCTCCAATACATACTGCTCCTCTTGATGTTCTCTTTCTATCATCAACACAACCTACCCAATCTGCATCTGTATACACATTAAGTTGTATGTTCTCTGAGTTAGGATACCATAAACCATAGTCTATAGTTCCTTTTAGGTATCTCAATATTCTTTTTATTGCCATTAGATGATTTTTCTTGGGTTCAGCTGCAAATCTTCCAACAATGCCAACTACATTAGAAATGTCAGGTCTAGATTGAGTGAGATATATGAGTTTTTCAATCATAGACTTGTATAGAGTCTTGTCAACTACTGTGGAATCATCATCTTTAGAAAGCTTGCATCCTGTTACCATGAGGGTGCTTACTGGTTCGCAATCTTCCATCTCGAAGGTCTTCAATATCTCCTTCACATACTTAGATAGATTTATGGATATGCCTTTGTCTGTTTGTTTTACATTCAATCCAATAAAGTATTTGATAGGTCCAATCATGCTCATTTCAAATTTGCTTTTCATTTCTTTGGTGAATTCTGTACTAAGTTTGTCATTACCTCCAAAGATAATGTCATTAAAAAAAATAGCAACAAGTAGTAGTCGTTCATTTGTCTCTCTTATGAATAAATTATAGTCTGCTGCACCTTTTCTGAATCCTATCTTTGTTAAGTAACCATCGAGTCTCTCATACCACACTCTTGGGGCCTGTTTAAGTCCATAAAGTGCTTTCTTTAATCTGCATACCATGTCTAGTTTATCTGAAAGTTTGAATCCTTCAGGCTGCTCTATGTAGACTTCTTCCTTTAAGTCACTATTCAGAAATGCTGATTTGACATCCATTTAATATACCTTAAAGTTCTTTAATGTTGCATAGGCCAAAAACAACTTAATAAATTCAAGTCTGCTCAAAGGGGCAAATGTATCAGTGTAGTTGATGAAGGGAAAGGTAGGAGAATCCCTAATGGAGATTTCCTAGCCCCAGCAAATAACCACACAATGAAAAAAAAATAACAACACAGAGATTTAGATCCACATAATGCAAATACTCATAATAGAACCATCATATTTTCATCCAACATGCCCGGCTGTAAGGCCTTCATGGTTACAGCCAAATAAAATGCAATTACAAGAGGAACTCCACAAGATCTTGCAAGATCCAAACCAAAACCTAGCCACACTATGGTAGAAACCTCTAGGAAGATCCAAACTTGTGCTCGCAAGCCCACCAAGCAATCTCCTTGTTTCCCAAGCCACATCTACTAGTTCCTCTCAAAACTCGCTCCTCTGCCTCTTCCTCTGCTCTAGGATGGATGAATCATGACTAAAGACTTCCCCCACAACCCCTACTTATACCAATCTAAGCCACAGGTTGGCCAAGAACATAAATTAAATACAAACACATAAATTAAATGCCACAAGTCGGCCAACAACAACAATTAAATGCCCAAAATTGATGTCTTAGTAAAATCACAATATCTCCTAGCTCTGGATGAATTAGGACTCATACTTTGAACCATAGGTAGAAATCTAGGCCCTCTTAAATCCTTGAAAATTTCATCCTCTAACTCTTTGTGAAAAATTACTTATACAGCCTATAATAGGAACCAAATTCCTAAGCAAGGCCGAGCTCCTCCCAGCCCATGCCAATTAACCAAGACCATGCCAAGTTCCATTAAATACATCAAAACCAAATACCCAAGACCCAAGTAGGTTTATCCAACTCTACCAAACCCCTCACACATGAAAATAAGTCAACACGACTCCATCAAATCTCCCAAACATGCAGGATAGCCAACTACCCTAGGATGCTCCTGCATCAGACTTCCCAGGTGCGAAAAGATATTCTCAATAGCTAGAAGAACATCATTTAGGATTCAACACATAAATCCCCAAATGGTTCTTCACATACATGTCCTCCAAACCCTCATTCTGTAAACTCTTTCCCTTGTTCTGTTCCTGCTTCTTCTGCGCATCCTTCCTTGATGTCCCACAGGTTTGTTGTCCATACTGACCTCTAACCTTTTTAGAATATGCCAACTCAACTCGGATGCCAATGCTTAGGTTCCTTCTACCAACCTCTTCCTTTTGCAAAGGAATCAAGGAATGCTTCTTTCCATCTTTCACAATTGCAAACACATTCTTGACACAATCATGCACAACCTTGCGATCATACTGCCACAGTCTACCAAGAAACAAATGACAACTATTCATGTCCACAATATCACATAGCACTTGATCCTTATACTATCCAATCTGGAGATCAACAAGGCACTACTCCCTCACTTCCAAAGCATGCTCACCTTGTAGCCAACCAATCCTATAAGGATAAGGATGTCTCATTCTTCTCAAACCAAGTTTCTAAACCATCTCCTCCGCAACAAGGTTATCAGTACTACCACCATCCACAATCACATTATAGACCTTACCACCAGAATTACAATGGGTCCTGAACAAATTACTCCTCTGACAAGATTCCCGTGTCCTCTGACCAATTAGTACTCACCGAGCTAGTAAACTCTCTCCTTGCTCAGGTTCCTGGTCTCCAGCGTCATCCACAATAGTGGCTCTTCTGTTGCCATCCCTTTGTAGACATTCATAAGCTCGATGTCCATCTTCATGAAATTTGAAACAATTACCCCTAAATTCACCTTTACCTACCCTTCTCTTTTGATCAACAGGTTTTGGTTCATCTTCTGCATTTGGTTTAGCCTTTGCCGAATAGTCCTGCTTCTCCTTTTGTTGGGAACTACCTTGATTCTTCCTTTGCAACTTTTGTTCAGCCTTCAAATCATACTGATAGGCATCCTCAACTGAAGAAATATTCAACATTCCCACCTCATCCTGAATATTGAATCTCAAACCATTGATATACCTAGCCACCTTCTCCTTAGACAACTCTCTATGTCCAGACCAATTAGTCAACTTGTAAAACTCCTCTGTATAATATTTCATAGTCATATCCTTCTATTTCAAATTCTACAACTTCTTAAACAACTTAAGTTCATAATCAGTAGGAATGAACTTAGCCTTCAGTTTAGTTACCATCAATCTCCATCTAGTGATCTTCATTTCACCTTCCTCTTCTCTATCCTACTGTAACTCCTTCCACCAAAGAGTAGCATGTCCCTTCAGATTGGTCTATGCTATCCTCACCCTAAGCAGATCTTCAATATCCTTGAGCTCAAAGTAGTCTTCCAATTTACCAATCCAATCAATCAGGTCTTCAGGATTCAAAGTACCTGAGAAATTAGAAACCTCCATCTTATGCTTCAGCTTCAACTGAGGTCCAGATCTATCCAATTGAACAACCCTATTTCTGTTAGGTCACTCATCTTGTTCAACTTTACCACTTGATCTAGTAGTCTCAAAGTCTTCATTAGCTTCCTCATAACCATTTTCAGTACCCACATGTTGAGGCACACCACCTAAAGCACTTACAATCTCAGAAATCATATCACTCTTCATTAGTGCAAGCTCAGATCTAAGTTCTGCCCTAATCTTTTATAAGACCCTTTCTTCCATAGTATCATGAAGATCATCCATTTCCCTAGGGTTCAATCTTCTTGAAGCCATCTTTTGAAATCTTTAAAAATCCTCTCCACAGTCCTGGTGCAAACTGCCTCACCTTCGGCGCTCTATCCACACACTCAGGAACAACCTTCACTCTGATACCACTTGATGAAGGGAAAGGTAGGAGAATCCCAAATGGAGATGTCCTAGACCCAGCAAATAACCACACAATGAAAAAAAAATAACAACACAGAGATTTAGATCCACACAATGCAAATACTCATAATAGAATCATCATATTTTCATCCAACATGCCCGGCTGTAAGGCCTTCCGGGTTACAGCCAAATACAATGCAATTAAAAGAGGAACTCAAAAATATCTTGCAAGATCCAAACCAAACCCTAGCCACACTATGGTAGAAACCTCCAGGAAGATCCAAACTTGTGCTCGCAAGCCCACCAAGCAATCTCCTTATTTCCCAAGCCACAGCTACTAGTTCCTCTCAAAAATCGCTCCTCTGCCTCTTCCTCTACTCTAGGATGGATGAATCATGACTAAAGACTTCCCCCACAACCCTTACTTATACCAATCTAAGCCACAGGTCAGCCAAGAACATAAATTAAATGCCACAAGTCGGCCACCAACAACAATTAAATGCCCAAAATTGATGTCTTAGTAAAATCATGATATCTCCTAGCTCCGGATGAATTAGGACTCGTTCTTTGAATTGTAGATATAAATATAGGCCCTCTTCAATCCCTAAAATTTTCATCCTCTAAATCTTTGTGGAAAATTACTTATATGGCCTGTAATAGGCACAAAATTCCTAAGCAAGGCCGAGCTCCTCCCAGTCCATGCCAAGCAACCAAGACCATGCCAAGTTCCATTAAATACATCAAAACCAATT
>MU227577.1:765994-779625 GCA_018584345.1 Thuja plicata | reverse complement strand
GATTTTCGTGCACATATCCATATGGTAGGTTTTGAAAGTGAAGATGATTCTAGGGATTATGAGTGGGATTCCTTGTCCAAAGAATCTTGTCATGACATAGAGGTTGATACCATTCACACTTATGCAAATCCTCCTAAAGTTGAGCGTCAAGAACATGTGGCTCAAAGTTCAAATTCAACTCAAACATCAAGTGAACCTCAACAAGTCAATGTAGAACAAGCACCTCTTTTCACTCAATGGGTAGGTGAACCTTGGGTACCTTCATGGGTGGGAAATTCTAACCTAGTGTTTAATCCACATGCTTTCTTTCCCATAGAAATCTTAGAGGACTCTAATGAAGAAGATTTTGATCCTTCCTCCATGGACCATATTGAAGAGGCACATGTCATACACCTTGACGATACAATGTATGAACCATCAAATGAAGTCATGTCCTTAAATCCTTCAAATAAAAGCCTATCCAATGAATCTTTGTCCTTAATACATCCAAAACTTATCGATTGGGATCTTTCTGAGCCAAATGACTTACTCTACTTCCCAAATGACAATGCAATGGCCTTATACTTCAATGCAGTTGAACACAATTCTTCCACCAAATTCACTCCAGACATGATGATAGGGGTAGGTGTTCAACCTCTTAATCCAAAAAATGAAGAGAAAATATACAAAAAAATGAGAAGTTCTAGTGGTGAAAACCACCATGTGGCAGTGCTAGACCCAAAAAAATAAAAATAAAGGATGTTTTCGAAGGTGAAAACCCAAATGTGGCACCTAAGGGAGAGAGGTTGGACACCTTACCAGCTCATGAAGATGAAAGATCACCTATACTTATTGAACCCATATAAAAGGTTAGCATTGGAATAAAAAAGGATCCTAAATTCATTCACTTAGAAACATCTTTGAGTCCCTTGGAGAGAGAAGAATTCATTGCATTGTTTCAAGAAAAACAAATCAACTTTGCATGGTCATATGTAGACATGCCTGGATTAGATCCAAGTTTCATAATGCATCACTTAAATTTGAAACTAGGGGTTAAGCCCGTAAAGTAGAAGTTGAGAAAAATGCATCCACATGTAGCCCTTTTAGTCAAAGCTAAATTGGTGAAATTGCTCAAGGTAGGATTTATAAGAGTAATAGCATATGCCGAATGGATCTCCAATATTGTACCAGTTACCAAGCATGATAAAACCATAAGAGTTTACATAGATTTTAGAGATTTAAACCTTTCTTGTCCGAAAGATGACTTTCCATTACCTAGCATTGATGCTATTGTGGATCTCACTGTAGGTCATTCTATGTTTTCATTTATGGATGAATTTAGTGGGTATAATCAAATTTGAATAGCACCTAAGGATCAAGAGAAGACAACCTTTACATGCTCATGGGGTACTTTTTGTTGGAATGTAATGCCCTTCGGTCTCAAAAATGTCGAAGCCACTTATCAGAGGGCCATGACTACCATTTTCCATGACATGATGCACACCTTTATGGAAGATTATGGGATGACATCTTAGCTAAGTCACATAAGAGAAAAGATCATTTATCCATACTTGACAAGATTTTTACAAGGCTAGAAAAATTCAAAGTAAGACTTAACCCAAAGAAATGTGCTTTTGGGGTACAATCTAGAAAACTCTTAGGGTACATTGTTTCAACAAAAGGCATTGAAGCAGATCCTGAAAAGGTACAAGCAATAATGGACATGGACATTCCAAAGAATATTATTCAAATAAGGTCACTTCAAGGAAGACTTTAATCTATAAGAAGGTTCATTTCTCAATTGGCGGAAAAATGCCATTCTTTCACCAGATTACTATATAAAGACACCATCTTCACAGGGGATGAAGAGTGTGATAAAGCCTTTACATTGTTGAAAACATACTTGATGAATCCACCTATCTTAATGTCACCAATTCAAGGAAAATATTTGTTACTCTATATTTCAGCAATGAAAAAATCTTTAGGAGTCTTATTGGCACAAGAGGATGATGAAGGAAAAGAAAGAGCTATCTACTATTTGAGTAGAACATTGATCAAGTATGAGTTAAATTATAGCTTCATGGAAAGGGCTTGCCTAGCAGTGGTATTATCCTCTCAAAATTTAAGACATTATATGGTGTTTCATAAGGTGAAACTCATAGCTAAAATTGATCCCTTAAAATACTTGCTTAGAAAAATAGCTTTAACTAGAAGGATTGAAAAGTGGGTCATGGTACTTAGTGAATTCGACATTGAATATGCTAATAGGAAAGCAATCAAAGGTCAAGTTATAGCTGATCGATTAGCTAAATATCCTCAAGAATCTACACATCCTATGCAAGTGGAATTCCTAGATTCTGAAATTGTGAATGTCGAAGCTAAGACATGGACTCTATACTTTGATGGATCTTATACCCAAAATGGTAGTGGAACAGGCATTATTTTGATTACACCACAAGGTTACACAATCTCAAAATCTTACAACTTATTTTTCCCTTGCACCAATAACATAGCAGCGTATGAAGCTTTGGTCATAGGAATCAAGATGACCTTGGAATGGAATGTCACAGAATTACAAGTCTATGGGGACTCTCAATTAGTCATTAATCAAGTTAATGATGAATATAATACTAAGGATGAAAAACTGATGCCTTACAAGAAATTGGTGGATAATTAGAAAAAGTACTTTTCTTTGATTACTTTTGAACAAATTCCAAGAGACAAGAATAGAGTAGTAGATGCAATGGCTACTTTGGCATCTTTACTTTAGTTGCCTGATCAAAATGAAAAGTATGCATTTTTGGTGGAAGAATTGGTTAAACCAACATTTGACCTACCTGATACCCAACTTATTTCCCTTTTAAATGGACATGAATCACCATGGTATGGACCTATCTATGCCTACCTAAAAAATCAAACCCTACCTATTGACCAAACCCGTGCTCAAAAGTGAAATTTCATAAGACAAGTAGCCCGTTATACTATCCTTTCTAACACATTGTATCGTAAAGGTCGTGATGGAATGCTCCTTAGATGTCTAGAGGAAGATGAATCAAAATTATATTTAAAAGACATCCATGAGGGGATTTGTGGGTGACATTCAAATGGTTTAAACCTAGCTAAGAAAATCTTATGTATGGGGTACTTTTGGAAAATATTAGAAAGAGACGCTTGTCACTATGTCAAAGTCTGTACAAAATGTCAATACCATGGAGACCTGATCCATGCACCAACACAAGAATTACACCCTTTTTTCACACCATGGCCATTCTATCAATGGGGTTTTGACTTGATTGGCATGAATTATCTACCCTCTTCAAATGGACACAAGTATATAATCACAACAACAGAGTACTTAACTAAATGGGTTGAAGCTATCCCTTTATCAACTGCAACATGGAAGCAAATTTCCATGTTTATCCTAAATCAAATCATTTGCAGATATGGAATTCCTCATGTCATCATCATGGATAATGGAAAATAGTTTAAGAACAAAGATGTTGATGAACTTTGTGACACATTCCATATTACACATCACTCTTCATCCATTTACTATCCCCAAGGTAATGGACAAGTAGAAGCTACCAACAAGAACATCCTGAAAATCCTTAAGAGATCCGTTGGCAAATTAGGAAAGGATTGGCATCTTCTAATCAATCCAGCATTGTGGGCCTATAGGACTAGTATTTGAACCCCGACAGGAGCTACACCTTTTTCATTGGTTTATGGGGCCAAAGCTGTTCTACCTTTAGAAGTTGAAATACCATCCCTAAGAGTCTCATTGCATGGAATAATCACGGATGAAGATTATCGAGTTGCCCTACTTCAACAATTGGAATTGTTGGAGGAGCATCAAACTCAAGCCTGTGATCATTTGAAAGTGTATCAGAATCACATTTCAAGGAACTATAACAAGCATATCAAGCCAAGAACCTTTCAAATAGGGGATCTAGTATTGAGAGAAAATCCAAAAAATTAGGCTGGTGGAGAAAAGAAAGGAAAGTGGAAGCAAATTGGCTTGGTCCTTTTGTCATTGTTTCTTCATTTGGAACGGGAACCTACAAATTGGCTGATTGTGATGGTCATGAATTGATAGAACCTATCAATAGAATTCATCTTAAGAGGTTCCACAACTGATTCAAAGGAAAGAGTATCAACAGAAAGAGTATAAGTTGAGAGTATCAAATGAGTCAAGCATCACCTTTGTACATGGAAAAATTCAAAAATACCAAAAAATGAGAAAAGATCAAAATACCAAAAATATTAGAAATTTCAAAAGCCAAAAACATTTTAAAAAGAGAAAAAAGTGCCTTGGTGAAAACCTAGCAATAGGCACCTTGGTAGCAAAAAAAGCACAAAAAAGAGAAAAAGAGCAATAATCCCAAGAGGTGAAAGCCTAGAAATAGGCACCTTTTGTCCCTTAGGTCTTTCCTAGTTTCATTTGTACATATTGCATTTCATCATCTCATTTTTCCATATCCTCATTAAATCTATCATTTGTGCATCATCCTAATAAAGTCTCAGAGTTACAATTTTATCGCATTCTAGGTTCAGTTGCCCTAAGTTTCACATTGATCACATTTACCACTTGGGGGCACACATCATAGATTTTTGATACCTACCGGATTCAATAGTGAAACATCTTGGTCACACATCAGAAGTGGATTTTTAGATTTAGAGGAGAGATATTTTGGAACCTTTGATGTATATCATTGTTCAACCCTAAACAATTTGATCACATAACATGATCCTTGACCTTCATTGACTTATTTTATTAGGATTAAAAATTGACACACCCTAAATGATCAGATTGTCTGGAATTATTATTTGAAAATATTGATACATTTCACAAACACTTGGAAATTTTGATGAGTTTTTCATTGACCTTTTTCAAGTCATGTTCTTTTTAGCTACTCAATGATGTTTTGACTAGTTGGTGATGATAAAGACATGATGTTTTTCTTAAGCTTCCGAGTGACTATTTTGAGGAAGATTCATTAATTTGTTTGATTTAGTCTAAGGACATGGTAATCAAAGAATCATAGAGGACATTCATATGGGAAGGAGGGTTAACCTTTATTTGTTCACGCAAAAGGATACCTTGGCTATTTAGATTTTCTATATCTTAATACCAACATCCACTTGCAACATTGAATCTGATTAAACCGATATTCATACTCCCATAGTTGGTCATTCAACTAGTGAGGGTTGTACTTGATTTTTTAGAAAGGGTTACCACATGAAAGAAAGTCATATTCATATTCTTATGGTTGTAGTGGCACCAGTAAGGATTGTATTGACTCCTAGTTCCACAACGCTCAATGATGAAAATATATCTCAACTTGCATTTTCTTTCGCAAACCTCAAGGACAATTAGTTGCATTGCATCTTCATGTTAGATTAATTGTATTTTAGATTAATTTCATCATCATGTTAGATTAATTTGCATTCTCCTAGATATTTTTGAAATGGATTGCCTTTCTAGCAAATTTTCCAAGTTCAAGGGGGGGGATTAAAGTTGACAACACTTGATCAAGTTTAATGGTTTCAAGTCATCAAAATGAGATTTTCCTTTGCATTCATACTCATTAATCATTATTCATTACATATTCATATCAAGGAAAAAGCAATGAAAAGAAACATTAATCATTAGACATTTATCCATATCATCATTTAGAATTGCACATCATAACTTAAATTGCATACATCCAAAATAAAAAAGATAGTTGCATTTCATTTATCGTCGCACTAAGTATTGTGTCCATATCATTGCATTGCATAATCAATAAATGGTTAAATCAGAAAAGCATATAGAAACAAGTTGCATTAACATTATTTGCATCTATTTATCTATGTCCTACTCTAAAGACATTGCATCCATAGCATAATAAAAATAAATGCATCATAGAAACATGTAGATATGCATAAAAGGGAATCTCATAACATCATCAAAGGAGGAATCAAAGATCATCATAGATAAAATGGTCCATACATCAAAATCTTGATCAAAAATACATATGATACATCATCAATGCTATGTCAAAATATCATGGATCCCAATCTATCTCATGACCCAGCAGTGGCACCTGATCCATCTCTAGCTATACCTGTGCCTGAACCCCCTACACCATCAGGATCCCTATCACCTGCTCTATCCTATATACTCGGAGGTTCCTGACCCATGCTAGCACTAGTCGGTAATTGAGCCAGAGTAGTCAGAAACTGCTGCAGCATAGTAGAAACCTAATCCAATTAAGTTGTAACCACAATCATCCCTGCCTGTAAACCCCAAACATCCTACACTAAACCATCCACAATGAGAGGAACTGGAGGTGCCTATGATTCTAGAGGAGCCTAAGGTGCATGTGGCACTAATGGAATCTGTGGGTCAACCTATGGAATCTGTCCATGCCCTGGAACCTGTCTGGCCATCTGGATACATTTGTGTCTATGTCTAGCCCAATCTACACCAACTATCAAAGGAGCCTAACCCTGTGGTACCTATGCCCATGCTAATCTCTGCCTAGGCTTCTTGAATCTGCCACCTTGGCCTCTAACATGTCCACCTCTCATCCAAGGTCCTGCAACTCTCTATACCCAAGGAGCCCTAGGTTCCCTCTGAACCCTACATCTACAAGGTCTCCCACCATCATCGTCATCATCATCATCATCTCCATCATCATCTGAGAGCTCATCTACATCGGGAATAGGCTCTACTAGATCAGTAAATCTGAAAAAATGATGTCGCAAGAACCACTTGCGATACTCAAATGACATCCCTGCTTCTGCCACTTGTGTCATCATATCCAAAACAACATAACCTAGCTGATCAATCTACAAACAGGCCAATCGATAGTCCAACTATGCTCCCCACACCGATCTCTCAGCCTGTACCCTGGCATAAAGTGACATACCCTATGACATGTCCTGAACTCGGTCAAACTGATAGAGTACTCTCCCAAATAAAAATATCTCAATGACTAATGGTGACCGACCTATCATCCATCAAGGAAAAAACATATATGGTACCTCATCGTCATCCTCCTACCAACTCTCACACTGAAGATATGACCTCCATATGACCTGATCAATGCCATCAATAGTACATCTCCAAAAATCAACCTTGCCCAGACGATGCTGGACAACCATGCCATCATATAGAAATGCATACGGATATCCACGGACCCACACTCATGCTGACACTAGCCTCATAATAGGGAGATGCTCCCAGGTCCACAACTGTAATACCACTGCACCTGCAGAAAGAGCTACATTACGCCGATAAATAACCTCATAAAGATCATGATATAATTGTGCTAAACACAGGAGCCCCAATCTAATCTCTGTGGATGTGCAATCAAGTCCTCTAATATCCAGCCCCATCCGACCATTTAACCACAACCTCTCTTGTTTGGCAGAAGTAATCCACCAATCACAACTCCTAACAATGCTGGTAAAGTGGGAAAGGAGGAAAACTATGCCCAAGAAATGTAATCATTATCAATGGTGTTATCTCCAAACACCCATCTGCATACACTGCTATCATAAACTGAATCATAATACACCCACTCTCCATGAGTCATGATCCTTAATAATCTGTAAACATCCTCCGGCATGATAGTCATCTCACCGAGGGGTAAATGAAATGTATTATGGTCAGAGTGCCATTGCTCTGCCATAGCTATCAAAAGACCTCGGTTCAACTGAAACCAAGTGAGATCTAAAAGGAAATTGAGACCACATGTCTCAATAGTACGCCGCTCAGGAGGCATAAGCTCATCCACTAATTTGAATATCCAAGATGCTACACCCCGTACCCACAACTTATAGTAATGTTCCTACATTTTGAAACAAAGTGAATCATATTAGTATTTTTCTTGGTGAACCATTCTACATCAATCACACACATTAAATCTATCTTTGCTCTAACTTGAGTGTATCAACTTATTGCTCCTAGCCTCTATATTGTGAGACACAAGGACAATTTGTAATCATTTTTAATCAAATCCGATTGAACTATCAAACATTCATCACTATGAATTTTCTAATATCCTAAACACTACATGACATTCTGGACAAATATTTTCTAGCTTGGAATCTAATTGAGTCATCTGGATGATCAATCAAAAATACTTCATCTATCCTCTATCTCAATTTTCAAACTTCATGGTTAGTGGCACTTAAATTAGTGTACATGGATTTTCAAGCCCCGCGACATTTAACTCATTAAACATGACACTTTACTACTCAAAGGTGACGCTTAGCTAAGTAGGCAGCCTTTTAAAGCCCTACACAGCTTTTTACAAATCATACACGGCCTTTAAAAACTAGGTTTTTTCAGGCAGCTCTTTGCTATTTGGGTTACAATTTTTCCCTAAATCTTATGCAGCTAAGGATTGCTCCTACATGGCTTTTTAACATGCAGAGGTGGCTTTTCTATGCCCTACACAACACTTTATCTATCCTATGTGGCATTTCACTAAATTTTATCTAGAAAGCATCAAAAATGTGTATTAAATGCTATTGAAAGAGCATTAAATGCACTAAGGGAGTTCGAACCACTCACTGGAGGTCTGTAGTTAGGAGGTCTCTGATATCTTTGCGCTCACTCAAACCTATGCTCTTGAATGGGGACCACCATTTCTGTCAATCGTCAGAGGCTCAGAGCAAAATCTCAATAGTGAAAAGTGAAAATGAATAGTAAATTTGGGGTTTTCAACCTATTTAAGCTATTTTACCCTATTTTGTGAGATTTTTGACCCATTCAAACCAAATCTGCATATTCTACACACTAGGGTATTTGTTCGACATCTTTCAACATCATTGTTTATCAGAAATGCAATCATCTTGGATCTATTCTATTAGCAGAGCTCATCAAAATTTTCACACCTACGATCAATATGATTTCATTTTTGAGGGGCATCATCATATCATCCAACTGGAATTCTGCATCATATCTTATATCAAATCTGGGGCATTGAAATTTCAAACTTTATCAGAGTATCATATCAGAGTATCATATCAGAATATCATATCAGAATATCATATCAGAGCGTCATATTAGGGTTTCATATTAGGATTTCATATCAAGATTTCATATCAGGATTTCATATCAGGGTTTCATATTAGGTTTTCATATCAGTCAATCAGCTCATCAGTATCGAATCAATGATCGGGACAATCAAGCTTTCTTTGAATCAATCCACTTTGCACATCAATTCAAAGAGGGGCATCTGTAGACACCTAAAATTGACCAGGTGTATCTCAAGCATTCAAAACTATAAATCTCAGCCAAATACCTTAAAATCTCATCTCAATGCAAAACAAATGGACAAAAATCAAATCAAATTAAAAGATCAAATAATCATGAAATCAAATAATTAAATTCTAAGCCTAAAGGCATTAATCAAATTATGCAATTGATTTTAATCAATTAATTGTTAAGTTCAAATCAAAAAGATCAAATCCAACCCATTCACCCTTCCATGGCTCAATTAATTAAATGATTGAGTTATTTAATTTGTAATATCTTTGAGACAACCAACCAACTTTCCCTCTGTATCATCTTAAAATGGAAGCACTTCCATTTTGATAGGTTTAGCACCCTTATTTAGTATGTTTGCATATTAGGTTTGCATCTGTGCCTGATTATACATGTGTAGGTGAAATTAGGGCTAGGATCTAGTGGATCCTCCTAGATTTCCCTCTTTATGACTCTTCTTTAAAGGTAGTACCTATGTATTGGTTCTCCTGAGCTTCATCTTACTCTCTCTCTTGGCCTCTAGGCCTTCTTAACATTCTGGTATATTCCCCCACCTTCCTAGGTTCCTGGCTGACCTAGGAACCTCTCAAAAACTATCTAGTGACCTTCCTGAAACCTCAGGTCAGGGTCAAGGTCAACCCTGACCTACATCAGGGTCGAGGTCGACATAGACCTTTGACAGGTGTTGGTCCCTGCTTTCAAATCTGGAGCTTATCGGGGTTTAGAACTTAAAATAGGTCCCCAGGTTTGGATGCGAAAGTGTTTTCTCTGATATTTGAATTAATACATTCGCTCCTTGGTTGGTAATTGTGATTGGACCATTATTTGAGGTATAACTTGAATTAGGACCCCTTGCATTTCCCTAGGAGACCTATGTTGAGATTTCTATATAAACAATCTCTTTTGCCTTCATTTGATCATGAAATGAAATTGGGAGATGACATGATGAAATGATAATGCAAACAAGCAAGAGGATGATATAGAAGGACAAGCTAGTGGACATATCATCATCTTCTATCAAGCATTTTGGAAGATAATCTATGGTGGATCTTCATTGTGTTATGCCCTACATCCCTGTCCCTACATTTTGTGTGCAAAATGTTGGGTCCCCCTTTTTCTTTTGTTTGTTTTTGCTTGCGGCTTTTGCCTTGTCTTTTTCCCTTTTGTTTTCTTTCTCTGGGGTTTTCTTCCCCATTGTTGTGTTTTGTTTGTTTGGTTTTTCATCTCTGAGACTCTGGTCCAGGAGGTCATTCTTCGTTGGGAACCAGACTCCGGACTTTGGGATTCTTTGTGTTCTTAAGATTATCATCAAGAGGAATCCCCAGGTCTGGGGTCTGGAGGTTTGCTTGTCCAGAGATTGCTAGAAGGAGGTGGATTACCCTTTTTACCATGGGTATAAACCGAACTTATCTATCACTTTCACATTTACCACGATTAAAACTTTCGAGCACTTAGAGTGATTTTAGAGCGATTACAGAGCGATTTGCAGAAAGTTAGCGATAATCAGTGCTTAACACTTCCAATCCTTTTCAGGTGATTGTGAGTGCTTCGTGGTGGTGGTTGTGACCGTTTGACAAACTGTAGCTATTTTAGAGCTCCCGTAGTAACTTCTTCCTTGCCTCCACCTTTTGGCATTCTCAGGTTGGTGTTTCTATTCTCGCCTTTTTGTTTTCTTCTAGTTTGTTTGGTGTTTCTTTTGTCTTGCTTTCATTTTTCATCTTTCTATTTTGTCTATCTTCTATTTTTCTAGTTTTTCCACCCGTTGGTGGGTCGGCTCTGCCAGAGGGTTGTCCGCCCTCTATGCAGAAGTGGTCAATTTGTAAAATATGTAAATAGCTATATATACTCTGCCTTGCCCAGTTTCATGCGGATGTTGTTCCACATTGTACATGTGTATATTTGTGTATATTTGGTGTATATATCCCTTGGCCTTCATGTATATCCTTCCAGGTGGCTTGACAAGGTGGTCGAGTCACCTATGTTGTTGGTTTTCTGCCCATGAACTCATTTCAGGGTAGAAAACCACCTGTTTGAAACTCGGCTCTCGGCCGGTTTCAAACAGGTAGTTTTCTCTCTCTTCCATAAAACCAGTCAGACCCTCATTTATGTCCCATGCGCACAATCAATTTGAGCCAAGTGGCCTTCACTTTTTGTGCGTTCAGATAGTTGGCTCCGCCGTCATCGCCATAACTTCCATTTAATACCTACACACGTGGCGCCCACGTGGGCTTGATGAATTACCTTTTTACACGTCCTTTCCAATGGTTACTTCTCCAGGCTCCGGGTCTCCTACCATCATCCATCCTGTGTCTTTACCAAGTGTGATAAGATCCCCAGACCTGGATGTTTAATAAAATCTTAAATTTATGTGATACGTTTGCTTTTCGGTTATCTTTGAATGAAACTAACTTTTCAGGAAAAGCAAGCATCATGGTGGTAAGATCTCCGGACCCCAAAATATTTATTTTGATTAATATGTTCTGACAGTCACTTTGCCTTGTAGGTTTTCAGAGTTCATTTCCCAAGCATGTCTGAAGCATCTGCATCCTCTTCACCCGGAAGTCTAGAGCTACCTTCCACGGTAGCCACCAGGGTGGTAGTAAAGTCCAAAATGGAGAAGGCCCTGGAGAAGATGCCCCTGACCATGAATTTCATGCAAGACAATGTCATTATGGGCTCAAAGATCGAGTCCAAAGTCAAACTTATCATCGACACCAGCGTTGAAACATGGCCAAAGATGCTGGCCTTGGTAAAAATAATGTACATCCAGCGACAGGCTGGAGATCAGCTAGAAATCAATGTCGGGGACTCCGGAATCCTCAAGGAAACTTTTTTCCTGTGCTCTGTGCAATCTCTGGAGCTTATCTTGACACTGGCCACCAACTACAACTCTTTTGTTTGAGCTGTTATGCTCGCAGCTGCATAACCAACCGGATACCCTACTCCTCTGGTATCCCTTAACCCAGTTACATTCCAGGAAAGTCTAGGAATCCCACAATTCACTAAGGCCTCAGTGGTTACAAGGACTAGTGCCTTGCCCCAATTCACATAGCTAGAGGATGCCGCCCAGGTATATATGAATACCCATTGGCTTAAGGTTCCAAAGAGGGACCCCAAAAGGATGAAGATAAGAAATTCCCCACTCCGAGTTCAAAGAGAGCATTCAGATGGGGATGATAGCATTGGCTTGGGTCTTTGGGCAGCCCTCTACCCAAGAGTTTGCTAAATGGATGTACTACTTCCTCCTCAGCATCTCCACCAAGGGAGGATACTTTGACTGGGCGACAATAATTTCCAACCATGTCGACTCCCAGTTCCTCCACCTGAACAAGAAGAAGAAATTCTACATGTCTTCCTATGTTTTCTGGGCCCTGGTGCAGCAGAGGCCCCATGCCCATGACCTACTTATAGACAGCATGCTCAGGATTGGCCCAGGACAAAAGGCACCATTGGACCATTTCCCACAAGTTAATTGGGAGGCTAGCTTCCCCAGTTTTTACCGGGTAAACGACGCGTTCATTTATTATCATCTACTTACACCCACCCGGGACGCTGGATACCGCCTATCCTCAGAGGTGATGAATTTGGTCCATAGTTATGGACACTACTATATCCAGTTCTAACAAAACACCTACATTAGGTTCACCGGCTTTGTTAGGGATTTTTCTTGTATGAATCACAATGCTTGAAATATCTATGTGAACCTTGTACCTTTTACTCCTGCTTCAGAGACAAGAAAAGCCTAATTGCTAAGGACTAGATAAGGTCCTTCTTCATTTTTGAGTTCCACATATACTCGGGCAGGTTTTACCTTTTCAAGATGGCTGTTAACACAGTTTTTGTTAATGTGGACACTGATTTGTCATGTGTTCTCTATTGAACCAACTTATAAAATACCTTGTAAATGATCAAGCATAATCATATACAGGATTTAACGATACAAATCATAATCTTAAATATGACAGAAAACCAGTGATACAAGGATTTCAATCCTTCTTCCTTTTCTTGGTAGGAGGGACAACCTAAATGATTCTCTCTTCAAGGAATCAATAACATGGACAGTGTCCTGCTGACAGAGGTCCTTAAACAAGTTTAGCTTATGTGTTCTTAGTAAAAGAGTTTGTAAATTGATTTGGTTTTGATAACTTGGAATACTTTGAACATAGATAGATATTCAGAATGTTTTCTAGATCAGTGCCTATTCTTAGGGCTGCAGAGTCAATAATAAGCAAGGAAACTACAAAAACAAGATACACTGAACTGCCTTACAACTCAAACAATTAGGACAGAATGCCTTACAAACTATCTTGTTACCTCCAAACCCCTGTATCAAATCCTTAACTAAATAGTATGCTTCCTGAAACCATTCACAATATTTAATTCCCTCCTT
>MU227577.1:737134-755699 GCA_018584345.1 Thuja plicata | reverse complement strand
TTCCTTTTGAAATAACTGTCCATCAAGTTCATGAATAGTGCAGCAACATGTGTCACCCTACTCATCGTCCAAAATCTCCTCCTCTACTGCAAACTGAACAACCTGGGCTCTAGACATGGTGAACATGGTGAACGCACATTGACTGCACCATCAACCCCTTTGACAAATTCTTCTCTATCAGTTCATGCATTCTGTCTGCACTGCTACTACATTTTCATCTTCAGAAAAATCCCCGCGAGTGAGCGACACATCTTTTTTATTTCTCATCGCATAGTCGCCATCCATTTTTATTGCACTTTTTACCTTCTGCGACTGAGCGATGCATTGTCTTTGATCCTTATTTCATGTCAGTCACACACCCGCACCACTTTTATACTTTTCTCTTTGATCCATGCGAGTGAGTGATGCATTAACTTTGAACTTCATTTCGTGTTTATCGCATACTCGCGCCACTTTTCCTTTTATCTTTTTGATTCCTGCGAGTAAGCGACGCCTCCCTTACTGACAGCTCATCGCTAACTCGCGAGCTAACTTTTCATACCACTTGTGCCTCGGCGACTGAGCGAAATTCACTTTTTCATTGCAAACCTTGTCTAGTCGCTCACTCGCCATCTTAACATTCCAGCTTTCATTTTATGCGTGAGTGAGCGATGCATTCTGTCCTTTGGCTCGTCGCATGCTCGCAAGCCCTTTTATCTTACTTCATACTTGACCACAAGTGCGCGACATCTATCTTCTTTTGGCTCATCGCATACTCGCAAGCTCTATTCCCTTTATCTTTTTTGATCGGCGAGTGCGCGAAAGCCATCCTTTTTCCTCGTCGCACAGTCGCGAGCTGTATTCCTTTCATCTAAAAACATGAGCGAGTAAGCGATACATAATGAACAGTCCTTCAGTTGCTCTGTCATGTGATCCTGTGTCTTTACCTTTAACTTGAAGCACGTGCCTTTTTCTGTTCACAGCGACCTCGTGACATACCCTAATTGCCTAGTCGGAAGCACTTTTTCCCTGGGGCACTTTTATTACGAGACCTAGTGACCACCGTCAGATCCTTTTGTTTCTTCATTGAACGGCCATCGCATAATCGCTATACATTTCCTTATACCCTTAAGTTATTAGGAGACTTCGCGACTGAGGGAAAACATACCTTAGTCTCCTTATCGCTTGATCCCTTTTCTTCATCTAGCGACCTCCCGACAACCACTAGCCATATGACAGATGTCATCTTTTCTTTCGTCCTCTTTATGCATACTTGAAATTTGATTCACCGCCCTGATCTGGCGACATCCCGACTGAGGGAAATCTCTTAGCATGAAACCATTAGTCGCTGAGTCGTGACTGTTATCTCCTAACCGCCAAATATCACGAGACCACGCGACCGAAGAAAAGCCTTAACTGTTTGAATGTCCTGATCCAGTGATCATGCGACATGAAGTGAATCGCGAAGTCGAAAGACATTTCTTTGACCTGTTGACTCTTCTCGCGATCACCCGACTGAGGTGGGTCCCGTTCCTTTTAAAGCTTTACAACATGGAATTCAGCGACAACCCGACTAAAGAGAGATCGCCAAGTCTCGAGACATAGATGGAATATTCTGTTTCTTCAAGAGACTACGTGACATAAGGTAAAAGCAAAGTCGGGAGATGTTTCGGCATATTCGGTCTTGGTTAAGCGATCAAGCGACCTGACTTAGAGCACATGTCTTAAGTGACTGAAAAAGGTAATGACAAAACATAAGACATGGCTAAGGGTTTCAAAATACATCATTTAATACTTGGCTTTAGGGTTTTAGCAGTGTTTTGATAGTTTTGGCAAAGAATAAGCATGAAAACCTAAAAATTTGCAGAGAGCAGGGCAAAGAACAAGGCGTAGCAACAAAAACAGGAAATACAACCAACAAGCTTCTTCGGGAAACTCTACTTATTTCCAAAACACTATGGGGACAAGATCATGCTCTTGGAATACTACAGGCAAATAATGGAGGTGCATGCCCTCTTTGCCTTGAAAAAGATACCCAACATTCCGTTCCAAATCACCTGTGGGAACTACACATGCAGCTTGGCTGCCGCAAAGGAGGTAGACAATGAATTTAAAAGTTACAACTTGGGAGAGTTTTATTTGGCACGGAAAAATTTTGATCCGCATGGAAAGATTGCAATGACACTACCCCGAGCTTCAGAGCCCCATCATATCCATATGGAGGATTTCTAGGTAGATTTCCAGGATGATGTGGAGGTTCGGAGTAGGCACTACATCAGAATGACGGCCAGCATGATGCAAAAGTTGAAGCTCTGGAGGTTCCCGGGGGACTTCTTAGATGCCGCCCCCACTACCAATCCCCAGTACAAGGCAAAGGGGATCGACACAAGGACTCTTCCACCAGTAAACTGGGATGCCCAGGAAGGGCCCACAATTGAGGACTTCACTTGAGAGGTGGTCAAGCGAAGTCACGCCTATTTAAAGAAGGTGTGCCCCAGAAGTACCTGCCGAGCAGCCCAGCCGGCACCAAAATTGACTCCGGGGGCCGGGACTTCTTCGCAGAGAGATGATAAAGGTAAAGAGATAGATACAACTCCTCCTACGCAAGAAGTCCCCATCAAAGAATAGATAAAATAATTAGTGGCAGCCTCCCAACAGATGAGGGAGAAATTAATAATGCAGCTGGCCACTCCACCACTTATGGCCGGGCCAATTTATCCCTCTTCCTCCCCATCACTGGTAGCCTTAATGGTAAAGGCAACGGGGGTCGATCCCATGGAAGCGGTAGTAATAAGGGATGTGGGGCCACCCTTGGTAACCTAGAGAAAGAAGAGGCTTAAAAAAATGCCTAAGACATAGCCAGGGTTAGGAATGTCCCAAGCCCAACAAGTGAAAATCCTCTCTTCTAGTTCTCCGGAGCCGGAGAAGGAAGCAGAGCCTGCTAAAGTCCCGGCTAGTCCCCCTTCGTAAGAGGAATTTGATGATGTCTTTGCAGCCGATGAGTTTGGAAATTTGCAAGGGGACAACAGACAAGCAGGGACAGAAGTCCCAGAGGCAGAACCAGCAGCTTTGGAGCAAGAAGCTCCTGAGTAAGAGCCTGCACAGGAACAAGAAAAGCAGGTAGAAGAGAAAGAGCCAGAGCCAGAAATCATCTCCAGGGCTCAAGTGATGCAGGGTCCGGGAGTGGGCCAACAAAGGTAGGTTGAACAAATGGCATCTACTGGGGGAACCAGACCTTCGGGAATAATTGTAACCCCAGCCACCATGTTCCAAGGGCCATCCCCAGGAGCAACCTTTGGGCAGGTGATAATCGTGGCCCAAACATTAAATCTCAGCCTAACACCTCCCCTACTGTCAAAACATGTACCAACAGAGGAAGAAGCCCTGACAGTAGAAGAAGAGCAATAGGAAGAGCAATATGAAGAAGAAATCCCAGAGAAAGCCTATGAAAGTCTAGACAAAGTAATAGATATAGAGGACAAGGCTGAGGAGATGGAGGTTGATGAAGAAAATATTTCTATAGAAAAAGTAGATGCAGGGAGAGGGACAGATGAAATCCACACTACTAAGGAGCAATAGCCATAGGACACTAGGGAAGAACCAAGGGAACAAATGTTGGCAGGAAGGCCACACCTACCACCTCAGTGCTTAATAGAGAGCAGAAAAGGAAAAGCTCATTCCACTCCCGTAACTCCTCTCTCCCTGGCCAAAATGATGGCCTAGGTCCAGGCCCCACCCAAGCCCAAGAAAGATCAAACGGTTCATACTCTTTGAACCGGGCCAGGCGGAGAAACAGTTGTCATTGTGGAAACACCTCCCCTAGGCGCCGATGAAGCAACCGCAGAACCCTAAGATTATAACGTTGCAGAGGTACCACTGGGTAAAAGAGGAAAGTAGGGCGAGATGGACTTGCTAAAGGAGGCAGCTAGGGCAGTGGAGGCCCGTTATGAGAAAGAATCCCAGAGGCTAAAAGCAGAGAAGGTGAAAAATGCAAACCTTATGGGTTTGCTCACTGAGCTGGCTCGACCTATCAATGCCGCTCCTCCAGAGGCCTCCACCTCTAAAGATCTACCATAGAGTGACATAGACTCCCTGCAAATAATGAAGAAGAAGGCCCAGGCAGTGGATGAGTGGGTCGCCCTGCAGATAGGAAACACCTGGCATTTCCTGGTATCCACCCTCCTAGATTTATATATGGCTTGGCATGTTATACACCAGGCAAAGACTCTTATTGACTTGTGGGAGGGTGATATCGAGAATTATCAGGCATGGAAGGTAGAGCTTGAGGAACTCCTTAGCCTGGGAGAGGATATGATTTTTGAATCTGGAATTCTAGGGGATGAATCATTTGATTTTGTGAGAACCCAACACTCCAGACTTGACCTCACATTGGAGGTAATCAAGCAACTTGTAGGGTCTCTTCAAGATAAAGTCAATGCGGTAAAATATTATTTCAATTTATATAAGTCTTTTGTAATAAAGACTTCTGGGGCGGACCCCCTCAGCATAGATACATGTACACCCGAAGATTCAGTTTTGGGAAGTTTTGATGAAATAATGAAGTCTTGGTATCAATCTCCAGAGGGGATAGATGGGGCCCAAATGACCAAATTAACTCACATGGTACTTAGTGGTCATGACGTGGTGAAAATGGCCAATGAATTTAATGATAATGTTCCAGACCTGGGGGAATAGATTGAAGTGGCTAAGTACCGTAGGGCCAGCATAAAAGATATAGATGAAGATGGCATTTCCCTTCTCCTCTAGTTTCAATGATAATAAACAACTTTGAGCTTTCTCCAGAGGCCTGGAAAAACTCCAACGTTGGGTATTATTTATTCTTTTGGGGATGTAAGTTCCTGGATCCCAGAGTCTCGGATCCAAAATTTTGTATTCTTTCAAGTGATCCATGTCCCGGTCCCCAAGGCCGACCGGTCACTTTAAGAAGCGGTTAATAAAGGCTGTCAGAAGGTGGTTGGCTACATCAAGGGGGCGTCAACTCAACAGTTAGTTTTCTGACAGAGTGGTCTTCTCAATGTGCCACTCAGAGGTACACCTAGCGCATTGGAGACAGGGCACCGCATTTCCCATTTATGAGGCATGCAACCTTGATCCTTGGGGGACCTACTTTCTTCCTTCTCCTTCCTTTCTCTCTTCTTGTGGCCAATTATTTCGCTGTATATTCTTGTCTCATTCTTCTGACATGGCAGACCTATTCCGTCTCAAGGTCTTTTGTAGGGTGGTGCAGGTAGTATCGGCCCCCAGATATTGTATTTATTGAAACATGATGTAAAATAGGGTTAGGGTTAGAAGAGAATTGTATAAATAGCCAGACCGGCCCATTTCCAAGGGTCAGCAAAATTGATGATTTTATTGTCCATAGTAATAGCAAAGTGATTTCTCATTTTAAGTTGCAAAGCTCAATGCTCCATTGTTCTATTTTCAATAGTTAGATGCTCCCCTCGAGCCACCATTGTATCATGCACCAGTGCTTGCTGGAATAGACATTAATGAAGAAGGAATAATTCTTTGCAATGATGTTGTTGGCGTTCCTGCTTTTGAGTTAATGGTATTTCATGTTTTATGTTCTTTATGTCTTCTACTTTGATATTTTAAAATAGATGAACAACCTCTTTTCCCTCGCTACTAATGAAATTCTAACTGATGTGTATTTCTTTGGTATTTTGTGTAGTATGTCAGAGTATTATTGATGTTCTAGACGTTTAAACATGACTATAGTTAGATGAAGTATTTCTAACCTTGCAGGATCTTTTTTTCATTTTATTCGCTAAGTGTAGAATGCTAGGGGAAACCTTACTTTATTGAATCTCCAAAGAGAATGAGTTGAAGAAACCAGCTATCCCCCTCAAAAATAGTCACTTCTCCCAACCAAGCCCCGCACCGTCGTGACCTGACATCTAGGTGCTTGAAGGCCTGGGGAATCTAATTTCCCTGGACAACCTTTGCAGGCAGAGTTGGCTGGTACCTTCGATACCCAGTGACAACTTATGACTGTTGGCAGACCCGGAACCCCATCAATAGAAACTAGCGCTAGAAGGAGGGCATGAACTCATCCCCCTCCCGAGATTCCAATTTTACACCTCCTGAGGATTCCCCGAGTTATAGTTTTAAGAGTCAAGCCTTCAGCGGGATTGGGTCTTTCTCCTGAGCAAAATTTGAAAGAATCCTTAGGTCTGCCCCAAACCTCGGAAGGTTTGTCAAACTCGAGCCTCTTGCTCGAAAGAAACAGACCTCGAAAGTCATACCAGCCGCCATTTTTTGGGGGTCTAGCATACCTCAGAATACCCAAACTTCTCAAGCAATCCCGAGAACCAGTGCCCAAACTACCCAATATATAGTTCCCCCAATGGCCGCATATTTTAGAAACACTGGATCCCTAATGGGAACTTTTCTAGGTGCAATCAATGACTTACCCTCTCACCCGGAGAAGATCTGCCCATGATATGAGCACTTAGGCTCAAGAATTGCAGAAGAGAATTTACATGCATATGAGGATTCCATGAACTAACACCAGATCTAGCATGAAGATGTTGTGACTCATATGTTCCCCTTGTCTTTAGGACACGGTGAGTTGAACTGGTACCTTAACCTTCCTGCCAACTCCATAAATAGTTGGCAGGACATGGAGGACGCCTTCCTGGCTGCCTTTTGCATGCATGTGGACCCAGCTTGGTCCCATAGCCAGTTCATCTCCATCAGGAAGGAACCCAATGAACCTCTTGCAGCATTCAACCATAGGTTCCAGCGTGCCTTGAAGCGGTGCACGGGCCCTTTTATTCCATCCCCAGAAGTAACCATATAGACTTACCTTAATGTGATGGACCTGTTCATTGCCACTCTCCTTTGGAGAACAACCACTGTGGGCGACCGGGACACATTGGCAAAATTTTACAACCTAGATCTGGAATTTTCCCATGGTCTCAACAAATCCCCAGACGGGATTGGGCAGAGTATGCCCTTCAACATGATCCCTGACAGAACTGCAGGCACGGTACATTTACCCAATGCAAACCCAGACGGTGCCAGGTCTAGAAACTTTCCATTGGAATCAGCCACAATAGGCACAATGATCTCAAACACAACCGTCCAGAGTGCCCTTCTTTCAGTCGTCCATGACTGGAGGATTGCCACCCTCGACTCCAGCCAATACTGCTGCCTTCTCAGAAAACCAACGACAATAACTGTCACATTGTGACACCAATACTTAGTTGACCGCCGAGGTTAAATCCCTTTGGTGAATGTTGTCTACCTTGACTGTGGACATGGGCCAACTGAAGGCGGGGTCCTACGCACCCCAGAATTCAAATTCCAAGAGGGGAAACATTTTCTCCGGCCAATGAAACAACAACGCTGGAGGAAGAAATTTCAACAACGGGCCTAGGCCCATTCAACAACAATGAAATAATAACATGAACACTAGAGGCCCACCTCTGAACCAAAATGCCAACCAAAATGGTGCTGGACCATCATATTTCACATCAGTTGCAGACTTCCAGCCCATGACTAATTGGTGTAGATTGCATGACACGGGTTCACACAACGAAGTTAATTGTGCCACGCTGGAAAAGGTCATCATGATCTCCCAGCTAGAAAGAAAGCAGTCGCACGATACCACCCCTCCAGAGCCTCCTGTCCAAGAGCCAACCCACAGCGCCTTCACCTGTGACACCATCTTCTTTGGAACTTTCGGGGAGGATGAAGAGGAATCCAAATTGTAGGGATTCTTTGATGAATCTATCCTTCCCTTAAAGGCCAACGCCTTTACCAACCCATGGACTCCATATAATACTCGAAGTCAAGTTGGTAAAGGACCAGCTTACACACCTCCTATCAAAGACACCCCTCCTCCCTGGAGTAACACGACTAACCGACCCACTCCTCTGAAAGGTCCTAGCTCTAACTAAGTGAAAGATCTCACTGAGGGAGATCTCCAGTTCCCAGGAGGAAGATTCAACATTACAAAGGCATTAGAATAGACCACCACCTCCATGACCTTGATGGAGGTTTTGCTAAACTGTCCCGAGTAGAAGAAGTCTCTTCTGAAGCTCCTGGGGAACCCGGAAGCCGTCAGCTACCCGCCCAAGACTGTCTCATTCAAAGATGCTAACGCGGTCGTCTTTCGGGGGAACAATGAGGATCCCCCCTTCCTACTAGGCCTGAATATCCAAGGCAAAAATATACACAACTACTTAGTAGACTCCGGAGCTTCAGGTAATATCATGCCCTTGTCCATTTGTCAGAAGCTTGGATTCCATCCCACCCCATCTAATGGTGCAGTGATCCAGCTAGATAAGACTGCTGTAAAAATGGTGGGGGAATTAAAGAACATCTGGATAGAGCTTATCTAGGACCCCAGGATAGCCAGCATGATTGACATCCAAGTGGTGGCCATCCCAGAGACTTATGGGATGTTATTAAGTCAGAATTGGTCTAAGTCCTTGAATGGATACTTTTCAACCAACTTCACCCATTTATGGCTTCCATGGGAAGGAGAATCAAATAAGATACAGGTTGAAAGTGAACGCCGGATGAAGTAGGCCTTTACCGAGTTTGGAAGGGTCAATGAGGTCTTTTTCTCTGAGACTTCCCTGGGGGTGTACCGACCCTTTGAAATCTTAACATTCGATTTCATCCCCGGAGAGGATCCCGCAGTGCTGAAGAGAGCCCAGAACCTAGAAGAAAATATGAGAGTTGAGGTTGACTCTCAAGGTGCCATAGCAGCCCTTGCTACACTCCTATCTGGCACTTGGTGCTGAGTACACTACCAGAAACATTCAGAGCTTGAGTGTGGATCGTGTCTTTCAGTCGCTAACCAGCACCTCGATACCTTCCAGAATAAACATGTAACTGATTCCCTGGGGCCCACTGTTCCTATGGGATGCACTCCTTTGGTGCCATCTCCCTGGGAATCCCAACTTCAAACACCTCCAGAGGTAAACTCTACCTCCACGCCAGTAGTTCGGGAGGGAGCCCCTCCTAAATCTTCCAACAGCAATCCAAAAGCTACTCTCCCTCCCCAGCCCCAGATTACAAACAATGACTTATCGACCCTCAAGTTTGATGGGTCTTGATCTAAACAAGGCTATGGGGCCAGGGTAGAATTAATCAACCCGCAAGGGAAGTCCTTCCTCGCTTCCTACAGACTACTATTTAATTGTACAAACAATGTCACAAAGTACGAGGCTTTGGTCCTTGTACTCTTATTTGCATTAAGGAAAGGTGTCACCCGCCTCTGGGCTCTAGGTGATTCAGAGCTGATTGTTAAACAAGTCTGGAGTTAATACACATGTCATGACAAAAGGCTGGCCGCATACCGCAATCGAGCTTGGGGCCTTATTGAAGATTTTGATGCCTTCAGCATTGACCTCATTCCCCGGCGACGAAACTATGTCTCGGATGCCCTCGCCATTTCTGCCAGCACCCTCGAGCCAATGGTCGGCTCGTGACTCCAGAGATTTTCAGTTGAGATGGTCCCTACCCTGTCCATTCCGGATAATGTCACCCACTTTCAGGTTTTTGAGGATGATCAGCATATCCTGGCCTTCATGGTGAATGTTGGCATCTTTGAGAACCAGATAGTGGAAGAACGAGACCATGACGATACTGGGAAAGGTGACGAAGATGATGGGATCATTGACCTACCTACTAACACCATCCCAAAGGGGATGGTTGCACTGGAACGAATCTTTGACTCAAACCCTCAAGCTTGGGAGAAGGTGTCATCCTCCTCTAAGGGAGGAAAGTTCAAAAAGGTTAACATTGGCCAGCCCGGGGAGGAAAAGATTATTCACATTGGTACCTCCTGTTCTCCTGAGGAAAAGGAGAAGATTCTCGCAGTTCTCCAAGAATACATTGACATAATTTTCTGGGGTTATGAAGACTTGAAAACATATGACACATCTATCATGACCCATACTATTCCCCTGAAACCTGATGCTAAGCCCTTTCGGCAAAAGCAAAGACCGGTCAACCCCCTGATGGAGCCTTTGATTCATCAAGAGGTAGAAAAACTGCTGTCAAACCAGATAATCTTCCCAATCTGGCACACTATGTGGGTTGCCAACCTGGTTCCTGTGAGAAAGAAGAACGGTGAGATCCGCCTTTGTGTGGATTTCTGAAACTTGAACAAGTCCTCCAAGAAAGATAATCACCCTCTCCCTTCATTGGATGAGGTGTTGCAGATAGCGAATGGATCCCAGATGATGTCCTTCTTGGATGGGTACTCTGGATATAACCAGGTCATGGTTAAGTATGAAGATAGAGAGAAAACAGTGTTTACCACCAAGTGGGGAACGTTTGCATACAGGAGAATGCCCTTTGGTCTGATCAATGCAGGGGCTACATTTCAAAAGGCCATGGACATTGAGTTTGAGGGCCTTGTGAATTGGTGCATAATCATCTACATGGATGACTTGACCATATTTTCCTGGGACAGGTGTGACCATTCCGCCCATCTCGCTCAGATCTGTGAGAGATGTCGTCGGTATGGAATATCCCTCAACTGCAAGAAGTGCATATTCGGGGTCATCGAGGGGAATTTGCTCGGGTATATCATCTCCGAGAAGGGTATATCCATAGACCCTGACAGAGTCAAAGTGTTGCTAAACTTACAAATGCCTGGCAGCAAGAAAGAGATGCGATCCTTCTTCAGAAAGATCAACTTCGTACGGTGGTTCATCACGGGATTCGCAGAAATAGTCAAACCACTCAATGAGATGATGAAGAAGGATACCAAGATTGAGTGGAGTCCTGAAGCAAAGCAGGTGTTCACCCAAATTAAACAAAAAATAATAGAAGCACATATCGTGGCTAGTTCAGACTATTTCCTTCTGTTTTACATTTACTCCTTTGCTTCACCACATTCTGCCATGGCAGTGTTGAATCAAAAGGTTGAAGGAGAGGAACGACCAATAGCTTTCATGAGCTCCCCCTTCAAGAATGCTAAAGTCCGATATTCATCACTAGAAAAATAGGCCTTTTCTCTGGTTCATGCCATGAAGAAATTCTGGCATTATATTCTCCGGAGAAAAGTACATGCTATCATTCCAGACTAGGCCGTCAAGTCTCTACTGATGTAGAGAAAATTGGGTGAGAGACGGGGGAAATGGATGGCCATCCTCCAAGAGTATGAATTATAAATGCAGCCCATGAAGATAGTCTGGGGCCAGGGACTAAGTCGAGCGATGGCAGAAGATACTCCCCGCATAGAATGTCAAACTTACACAGTGGAGTCCATCACCTAGGACCCGTGGTATACCGATTTGGCATATTTGCTACTAAATAACAAATGCCCAGAGGGATTACCTCCCCACAAAAATTGTGCCCTGTGGATGAAAAGCACTCACTTCATGATCAAAAACTCTGTGCTCTACTGCAGAAACTATGAGGGAGTGTACCTCTGGTGCATCGATAGAGACCAAGCTGTAAGGGTTATTAATGAATTTCACAGGCATTTTGGAACCGGGCATGGCTCAGCCAATGCCACTGCCCATCAGATCCTTCAGGCTGGATACTATTGGCCCTGTATATTCAAGGATGTTTGCGCTCATGTTAGAAAATGCCATACTTGCCAAATCGTGACGCATCGTGAGCGTAACCTGGCTATGCCTTTACAACTAGTCTACGAGGCTAGACCCTTCACCCAGTGGGAATTTGACTTCATCGGGGAAATCAACCCTAACTTGTCTGCCAACCATCGATACATTCTCATTGCTACTGATTACTGCACTCGGTGGTCTGAGGCTATACCTTGCAAAAATAACACGACAAACATAGTTATCAAATTCCTAGAAGAAAACATTGTCATGCAGTTCAGAATGCCCTTTGCTTTGGTGTGTGACAATGGTCTAGCATTTTCTTTGGCACAGTTACTCGAATGGACCTACAATTAGAGGATCACATTGAAGTTTTCCTGCAACTACTATCCCCAGGGGAATGGCATTGTTGAATCAACAAATAAAAATTTACTTGAAGTGATCAAACACCTGCTAGAACAGAATCCCCGGGATTGGCATCAAAAGTTGAAATTCGCCCTCTGGGTGGATCACATTCATGTCAAGGCCTCCCTGGGAACATCCCCATTCCATCTGGTTTATGGTCAGAACCCTGTATTCCCAGTTAACTTACAGATCCTAGTTTTACAATTTATACAGGAGTTTAGCAACAGGGACAACATCATGGAGGTTCGACTCTTAAATCTGGTGTGAATGGAAGAACAGTGAGATGCAGCCCTTGAACATTTTGCATGTCATCAAGTAGTGGTAAAATGATGGTTTGATAGAAGAGCCCAATACAAGGCTTTTCAGATCTCAGATCTGGTCCTATTGTGGGACAAGGCTCAGGAGAAGAAAGGAAAGCATACCAAGTTTCAATGGCTCTGGCTCGGACCATATCTAATCTCGGAAATCTGCAGGGCAAATACTTACCGCCTCAACACCCTGACTAGTGAACCTATCTCATTTCCTGTTAATGGATAGTTTCTCAAGCACTACTTTGAGTAGGGTAAGTTTGTCCAAAGCTGTATTATATGTAAAGCCCCCCGCTTGTAAATATTTCCCCCGGGTGCCTCATTACGAGGTACCCTATCTTGTAAATAGCCTTGTCGGCTGCCCTCTGAGGCAGTCCTCTCTTGGTGTTTTTTGTTTTTGTTTTTGGTTTTCTTCCAGGGTCCCGGCATTTTTTTTTGTCTTGTAGGAATTGGAATGCTTCACATAAACTCTGGTTTCCAGTATGATGTCTAGGGCATGGTGAACTTTGGAATCTGTCTTTGGCAGTGGAGTCAGCCTGGTCTCCAGGGTTGTTTCATAGGTTATGGCACATTTTGAGCAATCTCCATTAGGTGCTGTCTCCGGGAGTCTGGCAATCAGTGAACACAAGTAATATAAGGAATGAGTAATTAGACACACCAAGGGTAGATTGGTTGTACTAATTGGTTGACCCAGGTTTGAAACTTTAAGGAATTCTTTTCGGGTCCAGAGTTTTATCCCCTCTTCAAACATCCAAGAATGGGTGGATGGGTGAAAGAAGTACCACCATTGAAATTAGCTAAGCTTAAGATTAATGGTGAAAAAAGTACTGCCTTCCCCACCTAGAAACAAACAAAATAACAAAAGAGGAAAAGAGGGACGAAACTCTAGCCTCCGGGGGAAACAAGCAAATTGATGACTGGTTCGATGTAATTAGTGCCTCTTCTCTACTCCTCCCAGAGGTCATCAGCTTGATTTCCTTCCAAAGCACACATGAAACCACTGATGAAGGACTACGGACTAATTCCCATGTGGTTGGATTTTCTTAGATATGTTTCTCTCTGCCTGTCAGACGCTTCGGGAAGCAGCTTGTTCCAGTTTTGCTAACCAGAGATTCTACAGTTCTTAAATGCGCTAAGGCATTTGTCCCAGATAGTCACCATTTGTTATGCCCTACATCCCCGTCTCTACATTTTGTGTGCAAAATGTTGGGTTCCCCTTTTTCTTTTGTTTGTTTTTGCTTGTGGCTCTTGCCTTGTCTTTTTCTCTTTTGTTTTCTTTCTCCGGAGTTTTCTTCCCTGTTGTTGTATTTTTTTTGTTTGGTTTTTCATCTCCGGGACTCCGGTCCTAGAGGTCGTTCTTCATTGGGAACCGAACTCCAGACTCTAGGATTCTTCGCCACGATGTTCTTAAGATTATCATCACGGGAATCCCTGGGTCCGGGGTCTGGAGGTTTGCTTGTCCAGAGATTTCCCGAAGGAGGTGGATTACCCTTTTTACCACGGGTATAAATAAAACTTATCTATCACTTTCACATTTACCGCGATTAAAACTTTCGAGCACTCAAAGCGATTACAGAGAAATTTGCAAGAAAGTTAGTGATAATCAGTTCTTAACACTTCCAATCCTTTTCAGGTGATTGTGAGTGCTTTGTGGTGGTGGTTGTGATCGTCTGATGAAATGTAGCTATTGCAGAGCTCCCGTAGTAACTTCTTCCTTACCTCCACCTTTCGGCATTCTTAGGTTGGTGTTTCTGTTCCTGCCTTTTTGTTTTCTTCTGGTTTGTTTGGTGTTTCTTTTGTCTTGCTTTTGTTTTTCATCTTTCTATTTTTTCTGTCTTCTATTTTTCTAGTTTTGCCACCCGTTGGTGGGTCTGCTCTGCCAGAGGGTTGTCCACCCTCTACGCAGAAGTGGTTGGTTTGTAAAATATGTAAACAACTGTATATACTCTGCCTTGCCCGATTTCCTGTGAACATCGTTCCACATTGTACATGTGTGTATATTTGTGTATATTTGGTGTATATATCCCTTGACCTTCATGTATATCCTTCCAGGTGGCTTGACAAGGTGGTCGAGTCACTTGTGTTGCTGGTTTTCTGCATATGAACTCATTTCAGGGCAGAAAACCACCTGTTTGAAACTCGGCTCTCGGCAGGTTTCAAACAGGCAATTTTCTCTCTCTTCCATAAAACCAGTTAGACCCTCATTTATATCCCATGTGCACAATCAATTCAAGTCAAGTGGCCTTCACTTTTCATGTGTTTAGACAGTTGGCTCCGTCGTCATCGCCATAACTTCCATTTAATACCTACGTACGTGGCACCCATGTGGGCTTGATGACTTACCTTTTTAAATGTCCTCACCAACACTTACTTCTCCAGGCTCTGGGTCTCCTACCATCATCCATCCCATGTCTTTACCAAGTGTGATAAGATCCTCAGACCTGGATGTTTAATAAAATCTTAAGTTTATGTGATACATTTGCTTTTCCATTATCTTTGAATGAAACTAACTTTTCAGAAAAAAGCAAGCATCACGATGGTAAGATCTCCAGACCCTGGAATATTTATTTTGATTAATATGTTCTGACGGTCACTTTTCCTTGCAGGTTTTTGGAGTTCATTTCCCAAGCATGTTTGAAGCATCCGCATCCTCTCCACCTGAAAGTCTAGAGCTACCTTCCGCGGCAGCCACCAGGGCGACAGTAAAGTCCAAAATGGATAAGGCCCTAGAGAAGATGCCCCTGACCATGAAGTTCATGCAAGACAATGTCATTATGGGCTCAAAGATCGAGTCCAAAGTCAAACTTATCATTGACACCAGCGTCGAAACATGGCCAGAGATGCAGGCCTTGGTAAAAATAATGTACATCCAGCAACAGGTTGGAGATCAGCTAGCAATCAATGTCAGGGACTCTGGAATCCTCAAGGTGGCTTATTTCCCGTGCTCCGTGCAATCTCCAGAGCTTATCTTGACACTGGCCACCAACTACAACTCTTCTGTTTGGGCTATTATGCTCGCGGCCGCAGAACCAACTGGATACCCTACTCCTCTGGTATCCCTTGACCCAGTCACATTCCAGGCAAGTCTGGGAATCCCACAATTCTCTAAGGCCTCAGTGGTTATAAGGACTGATGCCTTGGCCCAATTCACACAACTGGAGGATGTCGCCTGGGTATACATGAATACCCATTGGCTCAAGGTTCCAAAGAGGGACCCCAAAAGGATGAAGATAGAAATTTCCCACTCCAAGTTCAAAGAGAGCATTCAGATGGCGATGATAGAATTGGCCCAGGTCTTTGGGCAGCCCTCCACCCAAGAGTTTGCTAATTGGAATCTCCACCAAGGGAGGATACTTCAACTGGGCGACAATAATTTCCAACCATGTCGACTCCCAGTTCCTCCAACTAAACAAGAAGAAGAAATTCTACATGTCTTCCTAGGTTTTCTGGGCCCTGGCGCAGCAGAGGCCCCATGCCCATGGCCTATTTATAGATGGCATGCTTGGGATTGGCCCGGGACAAAAGGTGCCATGGGACCATTTCCCACAAGTTCAATGGGAGGCCAGCTTCCCTAGTTTTTTTTGGGTAAATGATGCGTTCATTTATTATCATCTGGTTACACCCACCCAGGATGCTGGATACCGCCTATCCTTAGAGGTAATGAATTTGGTCCATAGTTATGGACACTACGATATCCAGTTCTAACAACACACCTACATTAGGGTCACCGGCTTCTCTAGGAAACCCTACTTGTTGCCCAAACACTGTGGGGACAAGATTGTGCTCTTGGAATACTACAGACAAATAATGGAGGTGTATGCCCTCTTTGCCTTGAAAAAGATACCCAAAATTTTGTTCCCAATCACATATAGGAACTACACATGCAGCTTTGCTGCTGCAAAGGAGGCGGAGAATGAATTGAAAAGTTACAACTTGGGAGAGTTTTATTTGGCACGAAAAAATTTTGATCCGCATGGAAAGATTGCAACGACACTGCCCTGGGCTTCAGAGCCCCATCACACCCATATAGAGGATTTCTAGGCAGATTTCTAGGATGATGTGGAGGTCTGGAGCAGGCACTATGTCAAAATGACAGCCGACATGATGCAAAAGTTGAAGCTCTGGAGGTTCCTGACAGATTTCTCAGATGCCGCCCCCACTACCAATCCCCAGTACAAGGCAAAGGGGATCGACACAAGGACTCTTCCATCAGTAAACTGGGATGCCCAGGAAGGGCCCACAATTGAGGAATTCACTCGAGAGGTGGTCGAGCGAAGTCACACCTATTTTAAGAAGTTGTGCCCCAGAAGTACCTGCCGAGCAGCCAGGCCGACACCAAAATTGACTCCGGAGGCGGGGACTTCTTCGCAGAGATATGATAAAGGTAAAGAGATAGATACAACCCCTCCTATGCAAGAAGTCCCCATCAAAGAATAGATAAAACAATCAGTGGCAGCCTCCCAGAAGATGAGGGAGAAATTAATAACGTGGCTGGCCACTCCACCGCTCATGGTCAGGCCAATTCATCCCTTTTCCTCCCTGTCACTGGCAGCCTTAATGGTAAAGGTAACGGGGGTGGATCCCATGGAAGCGGCAGCAATAAGGGATGCGGGGCCACCCTTGGTAACCTGGAGAAAGAAGAGGCTTAACAAAAAGCCTAAGGCAGAGCTAGGGTTAGGAACATCCCAAGCCCAACAAGTGGAAATCCTCTCTTCCAGTTCCCCGGAGCTGCAGAAGGAAGGAGAGCCTGCTGAAGTCCCAGCCAATCCCCCTCTACAAGAGGAATTTGATGATGTCTTTGTAGCCGATGAGTTTGGAAACTTGCAGGGGACAACAGATAAGCAGGGACAAAAGTCCCAGAGGTAGAACCAGTAGCTGCGGAGCAAAAAGCTCCGGAACAAGAGCCTACATAGAAACCAGAAAAGTAGGTAGAAGAGAAAGAGCCAGAGCTAGAGATCGCCTCCGGGGCTCAAGCGATCCAGGGTCTGGGAGTGGACCAATAAAGGCAGGGTGAATAAATGGCATCTGCTGGGGGAACCAGACCTTTGGGAATAACCGTAAGCCCAACCGCCACATTCCAAGGGCCATCCCTGGGAGCAACCTTTGGGCAGGTGATAACTGCAGCCCAAATTTTAAATCTCGGCCCAACACCTCCCCTACTATGAAAAGATGTACCAATAGAGGAAGAAGCCCTGGCAGTAGAAGAAGAGCAACAGGAAGAGCATTATGAAGAAGAAATCCCTAAGGAAGCCTACCAAAGTTTCTATAGAAGAGGTAGATGCAGGGAGATGGATGGATGAAATCCACGCCACTGAGGAGAAACAGCCACAGGACATCAGGGAAGAACCAAGGGAACAAATTCTAGTAGGAAGGCCACCCCTACCACCTTAGTGGTTAATAGAGAGCAGGAAAAGAAAAGCTCAGTCTGCTCCCGTAACTCCTCTCTCCCTAGCCGAAATGATGGCCCAGGTCCAGGCCCTGCCCAAGCCCAGGAAAGCCTAGACGGTTCATACTCTTCGAACCGGGCCAAGCGGAGAAATAGTTGCCATTGTGGAAACACCTCCCCCAGGTGCCGATGAAGCAACCACAGAACTCAAAGATTATAATGTTGTAGAGGTACCGCTGGGTAAAAGAGGAAAGCAGGGTGAGATGGACTTGCTAAAGGAGGCAGCTAGGGTAGTAGAGGCCCGTTATGAGAAAGCAGCCCAGAGGCTCAAAGCAGAGAAGGCGAAAAATGCAAACCTTATGGGTTTGCTCACCGAGCTGGCTTTACCTATCAATGCCACTCCTCTGGAGGCCTCCACCTCTGAAGATCTACCACAGAGTGACATAGACTCCTTGCGAATAATGAAGAAGAAGGCCCAGGCAGTGGACAAGTGGGTTGTTGTTAGAATATCTAATCTTTACTTGTATTTTAATTAGGAGATTCATTTGGAATCCCTACATGTTTTTTGTCCTCTAGTGGGAGGACAACTCTTTTATGTAATTCCTTAATAAGAAAAGTAGTTTATTCCTCCTTAAGAGGACTTCGACACATGTCACACACAATTATGAATGGTGGCATTCATATACTTGGGAGTTACATTCCAACTCCTCTCTCTCATCTCTATTTAAGAGATGCTCCTCTCTCATTTATGGTAATGCAAGGATGAAGAATGATCCATTAAGAAGTTATTGTAATGTGCATCTTTCACTCTCTCTCTCTATTTTCTCTTTAGGCTATGGCCTCATTCATAATATCACAAAGGGGTTTTTCTTTGCTTTTCCCCTTATAAAACATCTTGTCTCTCTTGTTTTTGGATCGTTTGATGAATGCTC
>MU227577.1:668170-690258 GCA_018584345.1 Thuja plicata | reverse complement strand
AGACAACAAAACAATAGAATGAACAATGAAAATATGATACCAAAATGCTTTCAATGCTTTCCAATCCTTCTCCAACTTTACATAATGATTTGGTTCAAAAATAAAATGATATATAAAGCCTTTTGACTGCCAAACCTCTCTAACTACCCTCAAAACTGATGGAAACCACTTTTCACCTTCTTTTTGCATTTTGACAACATTTTTGCTTGACAACTTCTGTTGTCAAGTTGACAACTTTTGCAAATTTAACCTAATGATCTTAAAACTTTGTAATAATCTTAGAATCACATCAAAAACACATATTAATAACCTTTTACATCATTTTACCTATTTAACCAATCTATGCCCTAAGTGGACAATTATGACAATTTTGACAAAATGGCTCATTTAGCCTTACATCAATGGGCTCAATACATCACACATGACCTTATGAAATAAAGTGAAATAAAATGGATCATGTTATTATGTTTTCCATCTTTGGAACCTCCTGGATCTTGTCCTTGTAAATAGGTTCTCCTGCACCACTTCTTCTCAAGGACATACGTACATTCTCATAGCTACGGATTACTTTACAAAATGGGTAAAAGCTATTCCTCTTCATTCTATTACTACAGATGTTATTTGTGATTTCATCCTTAACCATATTATAGCATGATTCGGTATTCCTTCAACAATAGTTTCAGATAATGGTACATTCTTTTAAGAACAAAGAAGTCACAAAATTCATGGAGAAGTATCATATACAACATAGATTTTCTACTCCCTACTATCCTCAATCTAACGGTCAGGTTGAAGCATCAAATAAGGTTATTGAACAAATATTAAAGAAAACAATTAATAAATATGTGAAATATTGGCATACCCAACTTACTTATGCCTTGTGGGCTTATCGAACTAGTGTTCGTACAGCCACTGGCACTTCACCTTATAATCTTGTTTATGGGACTAACGCTATCATACCTTTGGAATTAGAAATACCATCCTTGCATGTTTCATTTCATGGGATCATTGACAAAGATACTTTCTGGGAACAATGATTAAAAGAATTGGAGATGTTAGATGAACAATGAATAAATGCTTTGGAACACATTAAGGCCTATCATAAATCACTCCAGAAATAATATAATCACAAAGTGATTGAATGGTCATTCATGGTAGGTGATTTATTCTTATATGAGAACCAAAGAAATGTGAATGCTTTACCCAATGAGAAAGGAAAATTTAGTCCAAATTGTCTTGGACCTTTGTGGTAATTGAGGATTTTACTTTAGGTGCTTATAAGATTGCTGATATGAATGGTGTTCCACTTAAGGAACCTATTAATATCATGCATCTCAAGCATTATTATCCCTAACTAGTCATTTTCTTCTTTATGCATGTATGTGTTCCTTATAGAATAATTATTTTATAAGTTATATATAAATTAGAATTCATTCATTCATATTTTCTTTTCCTCTTTCCTTTTAAGTTTTGTGCATTGATGAAAGTAAAAAGTAATCAATCATAGAACTAATTGTTCCAAAAACAAAATTTTTCTTTATAAATAAACTTTTTCTGAGTTTGGTACATATGTGGCACAAGTGCCATATCTATCAATCGCTATCATGATGCTCTAAAGGATGGTGACTCCCAGCTCTCTCAGATCTGTGATGCGAGGCTGAGGATCTTAGAATGCTAGTCTATGTGCGACTCCTCGATAAGCTCATCTCTTGGATCCGCTCCTGAGCTCTCTACATGTTAGCCATTAGTTTCTCTTCTCTCTCCTTGCATAACCTCAACTCTCACTATACACATAGGAAGATATCTGCATGTCTTTCGGGATCCCTTTGTCCTACAAGGGACTCTCTCTCACTAGCTAGCAGTCGGTAGGATATACATGTATCCTTTAGAACCTCGGATACAAAACTCCTCCACTCTGCTACGCTCCCTACAAAATTCAAAACATAAAACTTATTCAATTCTTCTTCCAAACAAAATCTTTATTCAAAAAAATTCTAAAAGATGTATCATATTTGGATCTTCGGCATGGGCATCACTAAAGGATCTAGATGGTGGGGGCATGGAGTGACTACTATCTCCTCACTTGCTCTATCTAGGCCTCGGTGGTGGTGTCTCTATGTGTGCTTGAGGAGGTCACTATGAACTCAAGGGAGCAACATAGACTGCCTCATCACCAGTCCCTGTACCATAGCCTAGGGGCATCTCCTCTACTCTCTCCTCTACTCTCTCCTCTTCTCTCTCCTCCTCCATAGGATCTCCCTTGAGGGGAGGCTCCTCCTCATCTCTCTGATCCTCCTCCTCCTCTCCTACCAGTATGTCATCTCCTCAGTGATTCCTCTTTGAAGGACCTGGATCAACTGTCGGGTGGTCATTAGGGAAGATAGGATGAGTACCCTGTAAACTCCAGTATCTGATATACTCTCTACTAACACCAACATAGGATATCTCAGCAGCTACCTCTATATCCTTAATCTCATCTGTCTCACTATCCACAATATCAACTACTGTAGGTCGTCGTATGGCACCGGGTCTTTGATAGTATCTCGTCAAATAGGCATATTGAGGTACTGTCTGAGGGACTCCCTACATCAAACCAAACTATCTCATCACCCTATCATAGTAATATGGCATCACAAAATGATTAGTAGGACCTTCTAGTAGCTTACGCTACTGTGAATGTCTCAACTAATGTCGGGTATCTTTCCACTCTATCATCTGACAATAAGGTCTCCATATCACATCTATACCTGGTATACAGTCAAAGCATACCCTCCAAAAGAGGATATCTCCGTGCTGCCAAACATCTACTAGCGGATATGCAAAGGCTCTTAGTGTGCTCGCATCTATCATTGCAGGAGTACCCTATGGTCATGTACATGTGTAATGCTCAAACATCCAAACCTGTAGCAAGGTGCACACTGTAAGAATCTCCCACTAATATCTCACCAACTGACTCAGCTCATGATAAAGATGTGCCAACATGCTGCAGCCCCACAAGACAGTGATCCTATCACTCTCAATCCTACGTACAAGATGGGTGAATGGTGCTAAAAATACTATACCCTTTATGTTGGGCACTAAAACCAAAGCAAGTATACATAACATCACTCTTCATACCAAAGGTGTCAAACCTGCTAGTATGGCTGCCAACGATATCTGATCTGATCGGGTCCTCATCTGTGGTACCCATCCCAAACAATACTCCATATTTGCAAAAACCTCAGGTAGACCCTATGGTACTCTTGGTCTGATAGGCTCGCCTTGGACTGGAAGTCATAGGATCCTATACACATCCTCTATAGTGATCGTGATCTCTCCTGACGGAAGATGGAAGGAACAAGTATCCTCATCCCATCTCTCTATCATGGCTGATATCATGGACCAATGGAACCTTAGCTATGGTAGGACTGCTACCCAGTACAATCTCACATATCTATATAATTGTATCTCATCCTGCTGTAGCTTAGAGACACTCCCTCTGATAGATAGTAGTAACCCTCTGAAGGGATGCTCTTAGAGATGGACTAGATCCTGCAAGCACAAACATGAATCATATAAGTATTTCTACATCAAAAATCTTCTGTACCTACTTGATCTAGTCAAGGTCAACCTTTTTTAGGTCAAGGTCAACCTTATTGGGTCAGGGTCAACCTTTTTAGGTCAGGGTCGACCTTTATGGGTCAGGGTCGACCTTAGTGGGTTAGGGTTAACCTAGCCCCAGAAAGGATAGAACCTTCCCAATCAGTGTCAACCTTAAAGGGTTAGGGTCAACCTTACTAGGTCAGGGTCAACCTTATTGGGTTAGGGTCAATCTTCCCTATAAAAACATGAAATTTTCAATCACAAGCACTCAAAATAGGAACTTACCTTAGGCAATGGTTGTTTGCTGGCTAGGCACTCCCTCAGGACCTCCATGCGGCTCGCTCAAAATTCCTCTCTCTTCAGCATCCTATCTCCTTTCCCAAACTCTGCAAATGGTAAGAATGAGATGGTAAGTGTCTCTTTCTCCTATTAATAGATAGTAAATTAGGGTTTTACTAGGGTTTCATTTGAAATTATTTAGGATAAATTCAAATTTTTCCTTTATATGCATTTAGATAAACATCTATTCTTTTCATCATAACTTGAGTTTGGTAGCTCCGTTTTTAGTGCCGTCAGAAGAGTTGGAATCATGAATCAGATACCTAACTTCTTAAATAATTTTAGGAAGGTTTAGGACCCTTTCAAATAGTTTAGGAAAGGACTTTTTCAACAAATTGTATATTCAGTGTATAGAAATCACCTTATCACCCTGTTTCACCTTCCATAAATTAGTATACCAAATCAGGGGGGCATAAGGGGCTCTATATACTTCTCAAGATCATCATAGTAAGAATTAGGTGTTCTTTGGATTTTCATTAACCTCATGTACTATAGGTTGTGGATACTAATGGTTTCTTGCAGATCTTTGCATTGAGGACTTGGCTATATCCTTTTTATACTTTATGATGTTTTCTTACTTTAGCTTGCATATTCACGTAGCATCATATCTAAGATAAATTGGGGGATAAATGTATCATCTTAAAATGGAAGCACTTCCATTTTGATAGTTTTAGCACCCTTATTTAGTATTTTTGCATATTAGGTTTGCATCTGTGCCTGATTATACATGTGTAGGTTAAATTAGGGTTAGGATCTAGTGGATCCTCCTAGATTTCCCTCTTTATGACTCTTCTTTCAAGGTAGGACCTATGTATTGGTCCTCCTAAGCTTCATCTTACTCTCTCTCTAGGCCTCTAGGCCTTCTTAACATTATGTTATATTCCCCCACCCTCCTAGGTTCCCAACTGACCTGGGAACCTCTCAGCAACTATTTGGTGACCTGCCTGAAACCTCAGGTCAGGGTCGTGGTCAACCTTGACCTAGGTTAGGGTCGAGGTTGACCTTGACCTAGGTTAGGGTCAAGGTTGACATAGACCTTTGATAGGTGTTGGTCCCCACTTTCAAATCTGGAGCTTATTGGGGTCCGGAACTTAAAATAGGTCCTCGGGTTCGGATGCAAAAGTGTTTTCTCTGATATTTGAATTAATACATTCCCTCCTTGGTTGGTAATTGTGATTGGACCATGATTTAAGGTATAAATTGAATTAGGATCCCTTGCATTTCCCTAGGAGACCTATGTTGAGATTTTTATATAAACACTCTCTTTTGCCTTCATTTGATCATGAAACGAAATCGGGAGATGACATGATGAAATGATGATGTAAACAAGCAAGAGGATGATATAGAAGGACAAGCTAGGGTTACATATCATCATCTTCTATCAAGAATTTTTGAAGATAATCTATGGTGGATCTTCATTGAAGCAAGAAGGCTCTCTATTTACATCTACTATTTCAAGCATTCAAAGGACATTAGCATGGGGTAGCAATTATGGATTGTGAGTTGATAGGAATACTTTAGCCTTGGGGGCTTGGTATGCTTTCTTTGTCATATTCAAATCTATGCATTGCTTTCTCTTTTCCATGTTATGTTAGGATTGTTAATCTAGAAGATTAGATCTTGATATTGCATGTTTAAAGGCTCTTTTCAAAAGATCAACACACACACACACACACACACACACACACACACACACTACATTTTATATTTGGCTATTTGTGGAGGTAGAGATCACTAAAATGGGGGTTTGACTAAGGAAAAACCCTATTTGGCTATTTGTGGAGGTGGAGATCACTAAAATGGGGGTTTGACTAAGGCAAAACCCTATATAGCCACCCCAAAATCCCTCTTTTCAGATATTTGCAGGTGCTATTTTTGGGAGTTACAGGTGTAGGACAATAGATCTGAGACTAGATTTGGATACCCTTTTTAGTAAAATTCTGAAATCCACAAACATATTTTCTATCGACACTACGAAGGTCAGGGTCAACATTATTAGGTCAGGGGTGACATTTACGGGTCAAGGTCAACCTTTTTCATAAGACGACATCGGAACAAAAAAATATTTTTGGGTTTTGTTTGTCTTTGCGTTCTGGTTTGCGATCAATTATCAGATTTTCTAGAAACTCAATACAGACCTCATAAAATGAATTTTTCTAGATCGGTTATGTTATGAGGTAGGTATCTATCCCACTATTCTTTGCATGCTCCTTTCAATCCTTTTTATCATAATAATTAAGTGTAAGAAACTAAAATTGGCCTTAGGATTTCTCTGTCATCTCATTATGCAAATCTTATTTAAACAATCCTTTATGAGCCAAATTTTATACATTACACCCTCCATTTGAGAACACCTCAAAGTTTTTGACTTAACCAAACTTTGATCATGATCAACTCACTCTACCCCCTACTCTTGGGAAAATGCTATAAATACAAGCAATTTTCTTTGTGTTTGGGATCTAAGAATTTCAAGAGAAAAAGAATCCTTATTATAGGAATATGGAGAGAATTTGAGAGATTTTGATCACATTTCAGCATTTGCATAGCATTTAGTATATTATGTTTAGGAGCATTTGTTATTTTATAACATATCTTGGAGCATTTTGAGCATTTTTAAGCTAGGTTGGAGCATTTTTTATCATTCATTTCTCATTACAGGATTGTCCTTGAGAGAGATTAATCCTGAGAGCTCTCTTAACAAAGCTTAGATAACAAACCATGAGATGATATAGATTTTTAGCTTCAATTCTTAGATTAAATCATATTTTATTTCTATAGAATTGTTGTTATTATTCCTAATTTCATGAAGGTGTTAATCTTACACATGCACTTACTACTATGCCTTCTTCATTCATTTTGTTCCTAAATATCCACTTAGTTCCAATCACGTTCTTGTCATGAGGTCTAGGGACCAGTTCCCATGTTTGATTCTTGATTATTTTATCTAATTCTTCTTTCATGTCACTTTTCCAATCTAAATCTTTCCACGCATCTTCAACACTTAAGGGTTCAATCTGTGATAGTAAGCATACTTATTTATCAGCGGTTGAACCTTTTTCTCTAGATCTTGTCAAGAATTTTGCACTCTGATCTCCAATGATATCTTCCTTAGAGTGGTATTTGGATGTGTACCTTTAGTTCTTAGGAGTGATACTTTCATTTGTGATCTGTGATTCTTCTTCGCTTGGTTCAGTATTGTTACATGAAATATCAATACAATCAAACATTTCTTTAATAACCATGTCCTTATTGATGGGTCTGGGCTCATCTTCAATCATGAGAGAATATTCATAATATCTTTCTTGATTCATAAACTTCCCATCAATCTTCACATGAGTACTTTCAATGATCTTCTTTAGTCTTAGATTGAAACATCTATAGGGTTTGCTTTTAGTAGAGTAACCAAGAAAAATACCTTAATCGCTTCTAGCATCAAACTTACCAATGCTATCATCTCTCTTGATGTAGCACTTGCTTCCAAAGATTCTAAAGTATTTTATAGTGGGTACATTACCAAACCAAAGTTCATAAGGTGTCTTGTCTACGTCTGGTCTCAATTATTATCCTATTGATAGTGTAAACTGCTGTATTGACTGCATCTCTCAAGTATGTATGGACAACCTTTCCTTCAATCATGATAGTGCACATTGTGTCAAGTATTATCCTATTCCTCCTTTCTACTATCACATTCTACTGAGGGGTTTTTTGTGCACTTAACTATCTTTTGATTCCATGTTCTTCACAGTAGTCATAAAACTGGTTAGAGGTGAATTCTCCTCCTTTATCAGATCTCAGAGATTTTATCTTTAATCCAGATTCATTCTCAACCTTAGCTTTGAATACTTTGAATTTCTCAAAAGCTTCAGATTTTTGTTTTAATAACGCAACCCACATCATCGTTGAGAAATCATCAAAAAACAAAATAAAATACCTTTCTCTGTAGTATGATCTTGTTTGAGTAGGTCCACATAGGTCCTGAATGAGGTCCTCACATGTTTCCCCATCACACATTCCCTGCACATGGTGTCAGCTGGTCTTGCAATACTAGGAAGGTCTTTTACTGCCTTTACATTACTTATCTTGACTATGTTGTCAAAACTAATATGATAAAGTCTATTGTGCCATAGCCAGCTCTCATCTACTTTTGCAACAAAACAACTTACTTCTGAGTTGAGATGAAAAAAATTACCTTTGGTCTTTAAACCTGATTCAATCATTTCTCCTGCTTTTTTATTAATGATGCACTGGTTGTTTTTAAATTCCTACTGATATCCTTTATCAAGCAACTGTCCAACACTTAGTAAGTTATGGTGCAAACCATGAACATAAAGAACATCATCTGTCTTGTTCTTTCCATCAAGGGGGATAGAACCTCTGCCTATGATAGGTTTGGGAGTGTTATCTCCAAATATAACCATGCCACCTTTGTACTTGTCTAAATGTACAAATCTATTTTTGTCTCCTGTCATGTGGTGTGAATATCTGATATCAATGATCCAGTTAGTTCTGATGTCAGCTTTTGAAACTAATGCTAACTCCTGTTCTTTTACTTCATCTTCTTTGTCCATTTATTCAAGCATCTTCTCAATGTCTTTAATGAAAACAAATCCAATTTTATCTTCTACTAATTCATCATTAGTTACACCATCCTCAGCATGATAACATTCTTTAGTGTACTTAGGTTTGTAATCTGATATGAATTTCTTGACTCTTGTAGGGCACTTAGATGCAAAGTGACCAACTTTGTTGAATGAAAAACATTGGAATGGTAGCTGTCCTTCATATTTCCCTTTACCTTTCCTTTCCTTCTTGGAAATCATAGCAATGATTTCTTCTAGTTCTATATCCACTTCTTCATTCTTACTAGAGCTTCTTATAGATTTCTTGTTATGGACTGTGGCTTTGAAGTCTGTCTCACTTTTACGTTCTATTTTCAATCTAGATATCTCAAATGCAGATATTTTGCTAATCAAAGTCTCCCTCTTGAAGTCTTTTGAAAATTACATAGTCTCATCTAAGATATTGATCTTTCTCTCATAGTCTGTTGTGAATGTGGTCATTAACTTGTCCATTATATCTTCCTCTGATATTTCTCCACCATTGTTTCTTATACTTGATACTGCTTCATTTATCCTCTGATTGTAAGCTCTGATGTTTTCTTCAGGTAACATCTCTAAATTGTTGTATCTTTTCTTCCATGTCTTTCTGCGCACATTCTTTGCTTGGATGTCTCCTTCAAACATGTCTTCTAAGTATTTTGAAATAGAGTATGCTTTGTCTATCTTCTTGATATTAGAATATTCACTATTGGATAGAGCACTGATTAGGGCTTCTTCAGCAATTTCATTATTAGTGAACACTTCCTTTTGTTTCATAGTAGAGTCATTAGCTACAAGATCTTTTAAGGTGGGAAATTCAAATTCTTGAGTGACAATCTCATAAATATCAAATCCAACACACTAAAGATATGTTATCATTTTTTTCTTCCAGTCAAGATAGTTTTCTCCATCAAACTTAGTACTCTCTTTCCTAAAGTATACCATATGATCTACCTTAAGCTGTTAGGATTTCTCTCCAAGGCACCTGGCTCTGATACCAATTGTTGGAATAGTCCTAAGGATAACTGAGAGGGGGGGGTGAATTAGTTATCAATCAATTTAATTCTTTTCTCTTTCGTTAATGTAATTTGATATAAAGTAAATGCACATACAAATAAAAAAATAGAGTACTCAACAATTTAATTACGGGGAAACCAAATAGGCAAAAACCCTGGTGGGAATTAGCACCCACAAATAACTACACTAGTTTATAATGATCCCTATTAGAAGATCTTACAACCCTGTTAGGAGTCGATCTTTACAATGCAAGAAGTACAGAGACCTGGTTAAAGTTTAGACCCTGTTAGGAATCTTTTATAGATAACCCTGTTAAGGGTGAGGACTCACTATCCAATATCTCACTAATAAGATGGTGAAGGCTACAACCTTCAGTATAACAAATATACACTATATTTAGTAAATGAACTATTTGAGTAGACTTGCTGTCTTGATCAGTTCCAATGAATTTCAATAAACTTTTGTTTCTTCACATAGATCGTCAACTTATTCTCTCTGACTTTCTGTTCTCCTCTGTCTTTTATTTTTCACTTTTTTTTGACACTTAGTGAACATAACTGAACTGCTATAAGTATCTTCACCAAGAATAAGGTCATGAATGTATCTGGAAACACTTCATCATCTTCCTTGTCAGCTCAACCAAGCACGCAATTCAAATTAGGACCGCACAATTGAAACTGAATATACGCGATGCTCCACAAAGTCGGCTTCACCAAAATAAGTCTAACATCATGATTCTATAGAAACATGTTTAGCACCTTTGGATAATTATCTTCAACTCATAACTAAACATGAATACAAACACGCATATCCCGAAGATAGGTGCAACTCAAGCAACACTGTATTTATGTTGGCTCTTAATAGATAAAGTCAAGAATCTGTAACTGCCATAACTGACTAATCATAACTTAACTAAAACTGCATATCTGACTCGGTGTGAATACATATAGCAACTAGAACATGTATACACAATGGAAATAAACATGCATAGCTCTAAAGCATCTGTACTTATAATTGCATATAGGATACCTACCATATATTATATGTTGTCATCAATGGCAAACATACAATCAATTATTTGCATAGAAGCAAATCTCCAACAATCTCCCGCTTTGACATTGATGGCAACATATGATATCATCAACTCAAAGTGTCTTCCTTATTTTTACAATCTTCTCAATATCCTCGTCAAAGGTTCCTCTTTACTGCTACTGCTCTATATACTCCCCTAGAGTATATGCTCCCCCTTACTAATACTCCCCCATTGACATCAATGAAAAAGGGTGTTAAACACCACTAAGCATAGGTACTACTCTAGAAGTAGAGTAGTCAACCATTCATTAGTCACCAATGATTGATGTTCTTGCAGCAAGTTCTAATCAGACTTAAGAAAGGGAATTGCTCCCAACTTCTCCATCAGATACTCAAAAGTATCTTTTGATAGAGGCTTTGTAAAAATATTTGCTAGTTGTTCTTTAGTGATTACATAGTCCAGCTTTACTTCTTTATCTGCAACTTTTTCTCTTAGGAAGTGGTATTTGATCTCAATATGTTTTGTCTTTGCATGCATCATAGGGTTATTTAAAATATTGATAGTACTAGTGTTGTCACAGTGAATAACAATAGGATAATCAATCTGAATACCAAAGTCCTTGATCATCTATTTGATCCAAACCATTGTTGAACAATTTAATGCTGCTACAACATACTCAGCTTCTGCTATTGACTGAGAGAAACAATTCTACTTTTTACTTGTCCAAGTGACCAACCTGTCTCCAAGAAATACTGCTCCTCCTGATGTTCTCTTTCTTTCGTCAATACAACCTGCCCAATCTACATCTGTATACACATGAAGTTGTATGTTCTCTGAGTTAGGACACCATAAACCATAGTCTATAGTTCCTTTTAGGTATCTGAATATTCCTTTTATTGCCATTAGATGATTTTTCTTGGGTTCAGCTGCAAATCTTCCAACAATGCCAACTGCATTAGAAATGTCAGGTCTAGACTGAGTGAGATATATGAGTTTTCCAATCATAGACTTCTATAGAGTCTTGTCAACTATTGTGGAATCATCATCTTTAGAAAGCTTGCATCATGTTATCATGAGGGTGCTTACTGGTTTGCAATCTTCCATCTTGAAGGTCTTCAATATCTCCTTCACATACTTAGACTGATTTATGAATATGCCTTTGTTCATTTGTTTTAAATTCAATCCAAGAAAGTATTTGATAGGTCCAATCATGCTCATTTCAAATTCACTTTTCATTTCTTTGGCAAATTCTACACTAAGTTTGTTATTTCCTCCAAAGATAATGTCATAAAAAAAATAGCAACAAGTAGTAGTCCTTCATTTGTCTCTCTTATGAATAAATTACAGTCTGCTGCACCTTTTCTGAATCCTATCTTTGTTAAGTACCCATCAAGTCTCTCATACCACACTCTTGGGGCCTATTTAAGTCCATAAAGTGCTTTCTTTAATCTGCATACCATTTCTAGTTTATCTGAAAGTTTGAATCCTTCAGGCTGCTCTATGTAGACTTCTTCCTTTAAGTCACCATTCAGAAATGCCTAATTGACATCCATTTGATATACCTTAAAGTTCTTGAATGTTGCATAGGCCAAAAATAACTTAATAGCTTCAAGTCTGCTCATAGGGGAAAATGTATCCGTGTAGTCTATTCCTTCTCTCTACGCATATCCTTTGCATACTAATCTTTCTTTGTTCCTTACTATTGTGCCTTCTTCATTCATTTTGTTCCTAAATATCCACTTAATTCCAATCACGTTCTTGTCATGAGGTCTAGGGACCAGTTCCCATCTTTCATTCTTCATTATTTTATCTAATTCTTCTTGCATGACACTTTTCCAATCTGAATCTTTGCACGCATCTTCAACACTTAAGGGTTCAATCTGTGATAGTAAGAATAGCTCTTCATCAGTGGTTGAACCTTTTTCTCTAGATCTTGTAAATAATTTTGTGCTCTGATCTCCAATGATATCTTCCTTAGAGTGGTATTTGGATGTGTACCTTGAGTTCTTAGGAGTGATACTTTCATCTGTGATCTATGATTCTTCTTCTCTTGCTTCAGAATTGTTACATGAAACATCAATACAATCAAATATTTCTTCAATAACTGTGTCCTTATTGATGGGTCTGGGATCATCTTCAATTTTGGGAGCATAGTCATAATATCTTTCTTGAATCATAAACTTCTCACTAATCTTCACATGAGTACTTTCAATGATCTTCTTTAGTCTTAGATTGGAACATCTATAGGCTTTTCTTTTAGTAGAGTAACCAAGAAAAATGCCTTCATCACTTCTAGCATCAAACTTACCAATTCTATCATCTCTCTTGATGTAGCAATTGCTTCCAAAGATTCTGAAGTATTTTACAGTGGGTACATTACCAAACCAAATTTCATAAGGTGTCTTGTGTGCGCTTGATCTCAATTTTATTCTATTGATAGTGTAAATTGTTGTATTGACTGCATCTCTCTAGTATGTATAGGAAACCTTTCCTTCAATCATGATAGTGCACGCAGTGTCAAGTATTATCCTGTTCCTCCTTATAGCTATCCCATTCTGCTGAGGGGTTTTGGGTGCACTTAACTGTCTTTTGATTCCATGTTCTTCACAGTAGTCATAAAACTGGCCAGAGCTGAATTTTCCTCCTCTATCAGACCTCAGACATTTTATCTTTAATCTAGATTCATTCTCAACCTTAGCTTTGAATAATTTGAATTTCTCAAAAGCTTCAGATTTTTTTTTTAATAATGCAACCCACATCATCCTTGAGAAATCATCAACAAACAAATGAAATACCTTTCTCCGTAGTATGATGTTGTTTGACTAGGTCCACATAGGTCTGTATGTATTAGATCTAATTTGTTTTCCATAGAGTCTTGTTTTCTCTTTAATGAGGTCCTCACATGTTTCCCCATCACACAGTCCCTGCACATGGTGTCAACTGGTCTTACAATGGTAGGAAGGTCTCTTACTACCTTTACATTACTTATCTTGACTATGTTGTCAAAATTGATATGACAAAGTATATTGTGCCATAGCCATTTGTCATCTAATTTTGAAAGAAAACAACTTACTTATGAGTTGAGCTAAAAAAAATTACCTTTGGTCTTTGAACCTGATGCAATCATTGTCTCCTTCTTTGTTATTAATGATGCACTGGTTGTTTTTGAATTCCAACTGATATCCTTTATCAAGAACCTGTCCAACACTTAGTAAGTTATGGTGTAAACCATCAACATAGAGAACACCATCTGTCTTGTTCTTTCCATCAAGGGTTATAGAAACACTTCCTATGATAGGTTTGGGAGTGTTATCTCCAAATATAACCATACCACATTTGTACTTGTCCAAATTTACAAATCTATCTTTGTCTCTTGTCATCTGGTGTGAACATCCGCTGTTAATGATCCAGTCAGTTTTGATGTCAGTTTTTGAAACTAATGCTAACTCCTATTCTTTTACTTCATCTTCTTTGTCCATTTATTTAATCATCTTCACAATGTCCTTAATGGAAAAAAATCCAATTTCATCTTCTTCTGAGTCATCATCAGTTACACCATCCTCAGCATGATAACATTCTTTAGTGTACTTAGGTTTGTAATCTAATATGAATTTCTTGACTCTTGTAGGGCACTTAGATGCAAAGTGACCAAATTTTTTGCATGAAAAACATTTGAATGGTAGCCATCCTTCATATTTCCCTTTACCTTTCCTTTCCTTCTTGGAAATCATAGCAATAATTTCTTCTAATTCTATATCCACTTCTTCATTCTTACTAGAGCTGCTTATAGATTTCTTATTATGGACTCTGGCTTTGAAGTCTTTTGAAAATTACATACTCTCATCTAAGATATTGATCTTGATCTCATAGTTTATTGCCAATGTGGTCATTAACTTGTCCATTATATATTCCTCTAATATTTATCCACCATTGTTTCTTATACCTGATACTGCTTCAGTTATCCTCTGATTGTAAGCTCTGATTTTTTCTTCAGGTAACATCTCTAAATTGTTGTATCTTTTCTTCCATGTCTTTCTGTGCGCGTTCTTTTCTTGGATGTATCCTTCAAACATGTCTTCTAAGTATTTACAAATAGAATATGCTTTGTCTATCTTCTTGATCTCATAAAATTCACTGTCGGATAGAGCACTGATTAGGGATTCTTTGGAAATTGTATTATTAGTGAACACTTCCTTTTGTTTCATAGTAGAGTCATTAGCTGCAAGATCTTTTAAGGTGGGAATTTCAACTTCTTGAGTGGCAATCTCATAAATCTCAAATCCAACACACTGAAGATGTGTTATCATTTTGTTCTTCTAGTCAAGATAGTTTTCTCCATCAAACTTAGGAATCTCTTTCCTAAAGTATATCATATGATCTACCTTAAGCTGTTAGGATTTCTCTCCAAGGCACCTGGCTCTGATACCAATTGTTGGAATAGTCCTAAGGATAATTGAGAGGGGAGGGGGTGAATTAGTTATCAATCAATTTAATTATTTTCTCTTTCCTTAATATAATTTGATATAAATTAAATGCACATACAGATAAAACAATAGAGTACTCAACAATTTGATTATGGGGAAACCAAATAGGCAAAAACCCTGGTGGGAATTAGCACCCACAAATAACTACACTAGTTTATAATGGTCCCTATTAGAGGATCTTACAACCCTATTAGGAGTTGATATTTATAATGCAAGAAGTATAGAGACCTGGTTAAAGCTCAGACCATGTTAGGAGTCTTTTATAGATAACCCTGTTAAGGGTGAGGACTCACTGTCCAATAGGTCACTGCTCAGATGGTGTAGGCTACAACCTTCAGTATAGCATATATACACTATATCTGGTAAATGAACTGTTTGAGTAGACCTGCTGTCTTGATCAGTTCCAATGAATTGCAATAAAATTTTGTTTCTTCACATAGATCTTCAACTTATTCTCTCTGACTTTCTGTTCTTCTCTGTCTTTTCTTTTTCACTTCATTTTTGACACTTAGTGAACATAACTAAACTTCTATAAGTATCTTCACCAAGGATAAGGTCACGATGGTATTTGGAAACACTTCATCATCTTCCTTGTCAGCTCAGCCAAGCACGCGATGCAAATTAGGACCGCGCAACTCAAACTGAATAGATGCGACGCTTCACAAAGTCGGCTTCACCAAATTAACTCTAACATCACGATTATGTAGAAACACATTTAGTGACTTTGGATAATTATCTTTAAATCATAACTAAACATGAATAAAAACACACATATCCCAAAGATAGGCACAACTCAAGCAACACTATATTTACGTCAACTCTTAACAGATAAACTCCAGAATCTGTAACTGCCATAACTGACTAATCATAACTCAACTGAAACTGCATATCTAACTCGGTGTGAATGCACATAGCAACTACAACATGTATACACCATGGAAATAAACACGCATATCCCTAAAGCATCTGTACTTATAATTGCATATAGGATACCTGCTGTATATTATATGTTGTCATCAATGGAAAAAATACAATCAATTATTTTGATAGAAGCAAATCTCCAAAATAAAGTATACACCTTTTCCCTTACCATCAAAAAAGGGGGAAAATGATATGTACAGATCATATAGTAAAAAGGGGAAAATGATTTATAATACTAAAGGGACAGTGATGTGAAGATAAGGTGAAAAGGGAAAATAGTGTATAGGAAAGTGTACATGTACATACATATACCATACCAACATACACATAGGGGGAGTCACAAATGACAAAGTAAACACATGCTGTACATACTACATAGTTTAGTATTTTACACATATCAGTTTTGATACTAATGTCAAAGGGGGAGATTGAAGACATTATATATTTTCATTAGTATATGCAAAGGGAAAATAGGTTATGAACCATCGTTAACACTACACCGAAAGAAAGGCTTTTAGTTTAGACTGAAAGTGCTAAGTATAGAGAAACCTGACGATACACTTTTGCAGTGCAAACTGAAAATGCTACAGAGAAACCTGATGAGAAAATTACAATGTAAAATTAAAGAGAAGAAAAAGAGGAACCTGAAAGAGCAAGAGAACCTGACAGACAGTTCAACAAAGGAACACTGAAAGATAGACAAACTGAAAATAGAGAAACCCAAGCATCAAACACCGAAAGTCTGTTATATCCTGAGAAAAGTGGATCTGATTTCCATGTCAGATAAAAAAATTGTGCTTTATATTTAGAGTTTTGATTTTATTTAAAACCTTCTCTTGAGGGACAAGAAATATAATTGTAATTATTTTAATCAGTCTATCTGATTAAAAATATGTAAACTAGAAGATCAAGTTCAAGTTGTAAACCTTTGATCATAGAGTTATCTTTGTAATACGTGAAACTAAATTAGGTCAATCTTTTGTATAAATAGATGTGTAATCATTCATTTAATATGGATGAGAGGATGATAGTAGCCAAGGAGAACATCTATGGATCAGACTGAGAGTTTCAAGAAGCAGAACAAAAAAATATGAATTTGGTTATCAAGGACCAAGAATCAAGGCTAACGAGCAACATAGGTGATACTTTGTACATGTGATTTTAATGGACCTGTAATCATAAATTGACTATTGCATACACTCAGGTCAATGAGTATTTTTGTCTACATTCTAACAAGTGTAGCAAATAGAAGAAATAATTTCAAGAAAGGTGGATTTAACAATCCTTTGTAAATCTCTTAACCGAGTGCACACCCAACAATGTTGCTAAAGATCTTAACAGAGTAGACCTTAACCAGTATTTACATAATACTCCTAACATGGTAGATCATCAGAAATGATCAAATTGTAAGCATTAACTGGCCCCTTTCAATCTGCAGATAGTGAAGTTTTTGTGGGTGTCATCCCCACCATAGTTTTTACCTTCTAACATGGGTTTTTTGCATTACCATATCTTGTGTTATGTGTCATTACATTTTATGAATGCTTCTATGAATGTTTACATGTTTATTAATCTTATGAGTTAATATAACTTACACAAAGATAGTATATAACAAATGGTTGGTAATACAATAGATTACTAAATCGATTAAGGTTAAAGAGACAAAAGGTTGTAGAGGTACTGATTCACCCCTCCCCTCTTAGTACATACTTCCCATTATTTCCAACATGTGTTAGATTTGGTAATCTAAAAAAGCTCATAAAATATTTAAACCTATTGGATGATTAAGTGTGCATCTCAAATGAAGTTAAGTATGTGTGTGTGTAAATGGGTACCTGTCAGAATCAACACAAACACTCAATAAGTCATTATATTAGCTCAAAAGGGTTAGTAAAAGCATGTAAAGCATATAGAACCCACTAAAACCGACCTATTGCCTGCTAACTAGGAGGAGTGTGATTAACAACATATTAGCCCTCAGAATATGCTATAAACCAGTGATGAATACAACCTAGCATGAAGGATTTTACTTAAAAACAAGCTAAAATATGGAAAAGCATGCCTTTTAACTCTAAAAGACGAAATAGAAATAATAAACTAGCATGCAATAAGAGATGGAATGTAATTCTATGATTAATCTAGCAGCATAACAATGCAATTTCAATCTCAAGTGAAGGCTTATTTGCTCTCAAAACAAGCTTCTATTTATAGAAGAATGGGAGAGAGAGAGGGGGACAAGGTTCATTTATGAATAAGGAGGCCCAATAAATGAACATGTAAGAGCCTTTAATGCCTAAGGCATTAATAAGGCATGGGAGAGACATGGGCTTAAGGTCTTCATATTAATGAAGGCATTAATAAGGCATGTGGGGGTGTAAGAGTATGGCTTGAGGAAGTGGACCTTAAGGAGAGTCAAGCTTGAGAAAATGGACTTTCTCAAGTGGGTGGAGTTGCTAAGTATTCCTTAATGGAATGTGACAACATTAGGAGGTGGGTTAGAGAAGAATTTAGGATTAAGATTAGATTAGCATGCGTGAATGGGTTGAGAAGGGTTAGAACCCAGGGTAGAAATGGTTGACATGGGTTAGGTTGGGGTTTAAGGGAATATTAATAAATTAAATAAACTTATTTAATTCATTTAGAAATATAGGAATTAATTATTTAAACAATAAAAATTTCTTTTTAATAATTAGAGGACTATAGCCATTTTAATTAAATTAAATAGGCTAAGGGAATGGGTTAATTGCAAGTGGTTATTTGATTTAGGGATTTATTTAATTTCTTTATAATTAAATACTATAGCCATGTTTGATTTTGATTTGATTTGATTGGTCGAAATTGATTTGAATTGTATGGCTATAATAGTTAATATAAATCAGTGATAAAAATCACCTAGGACATTAAATTGATTAAAAGAATTATGCCAAGCAGTAACAGGGTCGTTTAGACATAAATCGAGGGTATGATCACACTTAGGGAAAATAGGGTCTATAGTTGCGAGAGACCAAATTCAGGTGGTTACATTTGCCCCTCTTTGAATTGATGTGCGAGCAGCGCATTAATTCAAAGAAATTTTTTGATTTTGACTTCAAAAAGATTGAGAATCCCATTCTTGGTTGTCGAACGAAATGTTGATGAGATCAGTCTCGCACTTGTTTAAACAAAACTGATAGAATTGATTTTGAACCTGGTTGTCGTCCAAAGATCAATAAAATATTTTAAAAATACCAATTTTGAACTTGGTTGTTGTCTGAAAATTAATAATACTGATTCTGAACTTGGTTGTCATCCGAAAGCCAATACGAAGCTGCTAGGAGCTTTAAAAATCTTATAAAAATAAAGAAACACAAGATATCTAGCTCATGAGAACCAAAGCTTTCTATCCAACAGTTCTGACATTAGTCAAGAAACTGTTATGCCCCTTAGTTTGTTTGATAACGAAGTCATTTTGATGTTGTTTCGAATAAAAATTTAATTGATGATAGTGTGATCATGCCCCCTCGGGAACGAAATCGAAGGAAAAGAATAAAATCCCTGATTGGAACGAACACATTACTTGCAGGAAACGGTAAGGCCAGAAAGAACGAAGTAGAAGAAGGTGTGTTTAAAAATAAACACACGGTGATCAAGTTGAATTACGTGAAAATATGAGTGAGAATGATGTTAAGATCAAGATGTATGATAAAATGTGCAATTATTACCAATATGGTGAAGAAAGGAAGCAATTTATCAAATTTTGTGAAACCGTCGCAAAAAGGCACTGTGCTGCTGAAAACGTCATAGGCACCTTCGATTTGGTTCCCGATTGAAGAAAAGAGAATATGAATGATTTTATAGCTGTCTGGGAGGAGTTCCAGAAACCCTAAATGTCCCAAAAGACCCATATAAGTTGCCAATTTGGTCATTTCACTATTCATTTTGTCATTTAGCTATAGCCAATTAGAGAGCTCTACAGAGAAGATGGTGGTCCCCATGAGGAAGCATCATTTCAAGATGAGCCGTCAACACCAGCGCCCAGCCGACTACCCACCACCGGTTAGTACTCGATAAACTACCCTGTGAATTTTGCATTTTTGAATTTCGATCTTTTTCATGCATTTTATTGCTAGTTGAAGAAAGGATCACATCCGGTTTTCCGGATCGCATCCTGCAAAAGGCGCATCGCATCCAGTTTTCCTGAATCGTATCTGGTCTTTTTCTGGATTCTGCGTCGCATCTGAGTTTTCCTGGATCGCATCCTGTCCATTAGTTTTAGGCATCTTTTTGACAAGATTCCATTAGGGAATCGCATCCCATTTTTCAGGGATCGCATCCCGCGTTTAGGCTCGCATTCTGCTTTTCAGGGATCGTATCCCAGATACGAGATCGCATCCTACTTTTCCAAAGTTGCATCTGGTAAAAGACTTAGGTTTTTTAGTTTCTCTGATCTGTGTGCCTGTTGCAAACCAGAATTGATTGAGTAGTATAGAAATATGTCCTTTTTGATAGATAAAATGCTGATACTTAGCTGTATTTGTCAAAATCAGGCTTAGTTTGAGGTAGTCGCCTTTCGAGACACATATCCAGCACGGGTTATGGCATTATCTGGTAAGTTATTAGATGATGAGCAGAACATTGTGATCCGATGCGGATTACGATCTCTGATAGGTTTACCCGAGATAGGGGTAAACCGAGGGTTGTTGACTGCTCTTGCCGAGAGATGGCACTCAGAGCACAACACCTTTCACCTACCTATCGAAGAGATTACTGTGACTCCGGAGGATGTTTGGAGGATCCTGCGCGTGCCCCTAGTGGGTCATGAGGTGTTCTTTGAGTCAGGAGCCGGTGTAGCGATTGGGACAGCTCAGAGATTTTTCCAGGATGACAGTATAGACTGCAGATACATGTCATGGGACTATATGGTCGATCACTATGATCGGCTAGCTGTGTACTTAGCTGGTTTGGTTGGCGGAATCCTTATGCCAGACAGAGGACAACATGGTTTCTTGGTAGGCTAGGTCGGCATGGTTGAGCAGATGATCGTTCACCATCGGCAATTTGCCTGGGGGAGCTGTATTTTGGCACATATTTATCGAGAGTTACATGAGATTGTATATCACCATTCTCAGAGCATGATAGTAGGGATCCTGATTCTATAGGTATGGGCCTAGGAGCATATCCCAGTGACACGGCCGATTGTGGATAGGCAGAGGGCTCCAAAGCAGCCTTATGTATACATGTATGCAGGACTATTACAGCAGCCCCACCTGGGAAAGGTTGAGTATTGGCATCGCTTGTTTGATGATATGACAGAGGTCTTGTGGCGACCATATCTAGATTGCGAGGCATGGACGTCAGATCCTTGGCAGGTCCCATTTTTGTGTCAGAGCAAATTCCTGATAGGCCGGATGAGATATATCATAGAGCGGTTCCTTGTGACCCAAGTTTTGAGACAGTACAGGCGGAGACGGGGCCAGATAGATGATGTTTCTGTATATGCACGGATCCGTGGGGAGATGGCAGATTGGGGAGCGCAGCTTACATATGAGGATGCAGCCCAGGATATTCGTGATATGGTGGCTGTTGACTGGGATCTCCGCCTAGATGTATAGGATGCTGGAGTATCAGATGGGTATGCGGCAGGCACGCAGCAGCATCCATTTCTGAGGTTTACAGTGCCGGAGGAGATGATCTCGTGCATAGAGGAGCCATTAGATTATGATCCAGAGGATCGACCTATTAGAGGCAGGGGAGGAAGAGATAGAGCTCCAGGCAGACATGGGGGACGTGATGGCGGTAGAGACGGAGGCATGGATGGTAGGCACCCTCCCCAGGATGATAGACATGATGGAGATGACTGAGGGGGAGGGGGTGAGGTAGTGGATACTAGTGGTGCGAGCGACAGTGGGTAGAGATGGCCTAGATACAGGTTTGTGGCCCCACAGCTAGATCTAGGCCCATTATTGACTCCAGAGCAGCAGAGATAGAGGAGGCAGAGAGTGCAGGAGGACGAGCCAGGTCGAGATGGAGATCCCTTATCATGATGTGAGCGGGAGAGAGAGGAGCTCAGGGCTCAGATTACAGCATTAGAGGCCAGGGTCACCACTGCAGAGGCACTTTTGACCGATAGAGACA
>MU227577.1:636369-654820 GCA_018584345.1 Thuja plicata | reverse complement strand
TAAATACTATAGCCATGTTTGATTTTGATTTGATTTGATTGGTCGAAATTGATTTGAATTGTATGGCTATAATAGTTAATATAAATCAGTGATAAAAATCACCTAGGACATTAAATTTATTAAAAGAATTATGCCAAGCAGTAACAGGGTCGTTTGGAAATAAATCGAGGGTATGATCACACTTAGGGAAAATAGGGTCTATAGTTGCGACAGACCAAATTCAGGTGGTTACAAAGTAAAATCTACCTTACAACTAAGAAAAGTAAGGATAATTATTAAGACAATTAATGTTGAACAATCCCCATCCTTGAGCTATCAACATAAAGGCATTAGATTACTTTATGACAATTAATAAGATAGCCTTGCCTCAATGAGATTAAGCACCAAAGACAAATCTTACTTATGAAATAAATTTAGTTTGCCAGGCCAAAATTTTGATAGGACATCTCAGTCGTATTATGTTGGGATAGGTAGGGAGGTTATATTAAATTAATATATTATCACTCTACAACATAGAAATTTGAGCCAAAGTTTATAAATATCATAGACACCTAATACCGTCCTTAGCAAGTTTCATATATCTGAAGAACATCTACCACACATAGATTTGCATTTGTCTTTTGCATAGGGGTACAAAGGAGAAAGGAAATATGGATACCCCAATTAGAATTCAAGGTGGGAAGTGACAGACTGAAGTAAAGAATGAGATAATAGAATGGAAGATTAGAGGCATTATTAAACACAATAACATATTAGTGGTGGAGGCTATAATCAAGGTTTTAGGAATAGACTACTTGAATTATATTCACAGGACAAGATTGAATTCAAACATTGCATCAATGTTCCTTGCCCTGTCAATGTTCCTAGAAAGGGATAAAAATATTGCAAAAGTGATTTGTGAAAAAAAATTCAAAAAGGACATTCTTGGAGATATCAACATTGTCCTTCACAACATTGATGAGGTCCTGATGATCCCCAAAGCCAAGAGTTATGGGAAAGATCTCACAGGGGACAATTTGGCCCCTAGACACCCTATTTAATGGTATGAAAGTAGGGAGGATTTCAACCCATCCCTTGTTTTTAGGGGTCGAAACCTAAATTTTTTAATGGATCTCTTACATATCAAGCACCCAGATAACCCTGACTATTTTTCCATGTACTTAAAAGATGAAAACATTTCAGGTTTTGGGATGCTTTGGACAGGACAAGCACAGATCTGGCAATAAAGGTCTCTGACGATGATAATGACAAAGTTTTGGATCTTCAGGGAAGGAAGCCTTCCTGTGAGGTGGACCCTTTCACCTCGGGTGACATGTTTTGGGGTAAAGACAAATGATTTCTGCTAGGCTAGGAAGCCCCTTTTAATGCTTTAAATTTAATTAGATACTACGTTTAAGGTGATGTCATTAGAATATTACTCATAGGCTTTAAGCAACTTATAACTTGATAATTCCATTTTTTGGTTGCCTGGGTACCACTTGGAAAAGACTAAAGTTGCATATTTTAACTATAATTTTGGTTTATATTGAGAAATATAGTTTAATAGTATAAACATTATAGATACCTACAACAGGCAAGAAATGTTAAAATTATCCTTAGCAGTAACATGTGGTATTAATTTAGACTCAGGCACTATATGATTGAATGGAAGAATTATATTCCTTAAAAGGCTGCATTTCCTTAACATGTTATAGTGGAATTTTGCAGTCCTTTGCATAGGCATATTATTAATATCATCTTCTATAGGGATAATATGCATCATAACCAATTAAGTTATGATCAACATTTGTAAATTATCTAGAAAATACATGTAACATCAATAAAATTCTCCTAAAAATTGCGTTAATGATTGAATATTTAGGAAGTTTATCTTATCTAAAATTCAAGATGCCACAGATTACTAGCGAACCATGTAGATATAGTTTTTTGTTGTGAGTAATGTCTATGCAGAATCAGGTTAAAGGAAACTCCAGAAAGAAATGAACAATGAACAATATGAAGGATTTACCTAACAAAAGCAATAGTGTGAAAGTGGGATCAAATATTTCCAAAGTACTCTAGATGTAATAATTAGGATTAGAAAGGATCTAGAGTAATGCCTCCATCTATTCTATTTTGTAACTGAAACTATCTATTATATTTTGGACCTTGGTCCCAAACTAGACTGGAGGTTTTCTTCTCCCTTCTTTCTTACCAGTGCTCGCAGTGAATGAAGATAATGTAACTTTACCACTTTTTAATATAATTAAATCCATGGAAAAATGGAAGATGGCTTGAGGAAGAATGATGCAGCCGAGGTGACCCCTTGATTAGCAACACTAGAAACACCTAAAAGACCACTCACAATAGAGAAAATAATAGGATTAGCAGTGCCAACAACAACAACATCAGCAACATCAGCAGGGTCAATATATACATCACCAAAATCATATCTGGCGGTATGAACAAAAGGAAGATCTCTCTGATGTTTTTAAGGATATTTTCCAAGCTATGCCAGTTGTTCAACCAGCTAGGAATACATATGCAGAGATCATTGGTTTTTTGAAAGTCCCATTCGCGGAAAAAAATACTATAGGCAATCATGCTGGATCTATCTTTTGTGGCAAAGCCATTGTTCAACTAGTAAAGCCATTTTTTTTCAATCCTCATTTTCATTTTTCAAACCACAAGCATCATGAGGGTTTCCAAACCTATGAGACTAGGGAAACCTTGAAAGAAGCCACTACCGTTGGTCACCCACCTCCATTTTTGGGTAAACCAGGTCAAAATTTTGAAAAAAAATTTGAGCGGGAAATGGAGCTGCCTAAAATTCAAAATCAGAAAATACTCCCTACAGGTAAAAAGGATATCGACACAGGTCCAGGAAACTCCTAAGAGAGAAGTAGCTGATTTTTGACATTTGTGAAGGCACCCCCCTACATCCTCAATTCATGGTCATGATGATTCTAGCAAAAGCAAGCATGACCAGCTCAAAGGGAATAATCCCCTGTCCCCGGTTAGTGACTACCTTGCTCGAGCCCCCTTCATTCCAAAAAACCCCAAAGGAGTATGGAAAAGAAAGATCCCCAAAGTAATGTAGATCCAGCCCCTAATATGACATCAATCACTCTTCCAGATAAGATGCTGCAGACACACATCAACACACTTTGGCATCTGGCTCTTATAGGTAAGCTTTCTCCAAACAACTTATCGTTTACAGTAATCCAAGAATGGGCAATGCAATCGTTTGTGGGATTAAAAGAAATATTCCTTGTAGACCCAATTTAAAAATATTTTATGCTCATCTTTCATTCTAGAGAAGAAAGAGATTTGGTTCACAAATATAAAAGTTGGTTCTATAAGGGATTGGGCCTCTTTACTATGGTTTGGATCCCCAATTTTAAGCTAGATCCTAGACTTTCCCACTTCTTCCCTCACTGGATATCTGTTCCTCTACTTCCACTTGAATACAAAGATCCTGAAACTATTGAACTCATTGCAAACACTGTGGGTATCTTCATTTGACATGACCTCATCCCGTTTGAAGCCCCTCATCAAGAACCTCAAGTATGTATTCTAATTGATAGCCACAAACCTTTTCTTAATCAAATTGCTATCAAATCTAAATGGGGAGACTGGATACAATAGATCGTCATCCAACATTCAAAAACCATTCAGAAGTATCAAACTAAACTTGGCCACTTCACCATGGATTGTCAGAAGGATTATTCATCAGAAATCAAAGTTTTCTTAGATCATAGTTCAGATCCTTTGGAGTGTACCCATTACTCTTTGCAAGCAATACCTCCATGCCAAGTTAAACCCCACTCAATATTACAAACTCAAGGGTGCACTAACAATACTTTAGTATCTCAGGCATAGAATTTTGCAGAGTGGTTCTCTGTTATACTCCAGTATATCTTCTCATATTTATTCTTTTGCTCGCAATGGAGAGGTTATCGGTTTACTCACTACATTGAGGGTCTGGAGACAGATAATATGCTGGCTCCTACAATTATGCATGTTGACAACATTGTACATCAAATAATGTTTCAAGAGTCCCCCATTATTCTCCCTATCCAAAGTCAAGAAAATGATGGGGTAGTATCACTGGGTGGACATAGGGAAATGACAAATTATATGGACCCAAATCACAGATTTGATCAATTACACGGTTTAGCTGAGGTAGAGGGAGTACAAGTGGAAATATTTGATTATGCATATCCAAAGGATCTATCCAAGGAAGAAAGAACATAGAGGGTAGAGGCTACAGAAATGGAAATTATTGAGTAACCAGATGCAGAGGACCTGCCTCTATACGTTGGACAAGGCATTATATCTAAGAAAATTGATTCTTCAATTGTTAAATTGGCATGCTCTCTGAAGGGACAAAAAAATTTCTTGGAATATGTAGAGCCTTCAGAGATGGAAGGGTTAATTAATAGCAGCTCCAATAAATCAATAGATGATGTTTGCATATACTATGACACCAGTACCTGTGCCAATATAACATCCCAAGAGTGGGATGTCGTGGAAGTACATAAAGAGGAAGATGATAAAAATTATATGCCTAGAGCTGAGGACATGCATGAACAACAAAAAATTCTCTCCATTAAATAGATGCCATCTCAAAATGCTTAGGCTATAAAGACACCTAAATCCAAAGGCTAAAGACCAAAAGTGCAAAAACAAAGGAAGAAATAATAGCTGACATACAATCCACTTTGGATGACAAGTTTGTCTCCATCAAAAGAGAAACAAGGAGAACGAGAGGTCCTTCTTGTCAACAATGAAGATTGCCTCATGGAATTTCAGAGGCATTAATGCCTTTGACAAAAGAAATAGAATCAAACAGTTAATTGATTCTATTCATGCCGATATTGTCCTAATGCAAGAAACAAAAATGTCTCAAGAAAACTATGTAAATTTGATTGGAAAATGGGCTGCCTAGGCCTCCTTTCACCAGCAAGAGACTAGAGCATCTGAAGGATTGGTTGTCCTATGGAATCTGAAGACCATCCAAGGGAGATTGATTGGGAAAGATTCCAATTAGAAAATTTGAGGTGAAAAATTATGATTTCTCATTTGTACTGATTAATGTCTACGGGCCAACTTCCACATAGGATAAACAAAAGCTTTCGGTACATTTAACACACTTAATCTAGATTCATAGTGATCAAAATGTAGAACTAGGAGGAGACTTTAATGCTATTCTCAGGATGGAGGAAAAAAATGGTGGAATATGTCCCCCACCAAGAACCATGCAAGATTTAAGCTCTTTGCTAAATGATAACAATCTAATGGATTTTGTCCCAACAAATAGATCCTTCACTTGGACAAACAAGAGAGCTAATTTTGCACAAATAGAATCTAGACTCGACAGGTTCCTAATTTCACAAGATTGGAAGCTTATAAATGTTCAATTTCAACTAAAAATCCTATCTCTTCTAGGCTCTCACCACTTTCTAATAGTGTTGTCTATAGATAATGCAGTTGCACATAGGTGTCACAAACCCTCTTTTAAGTTTGAAAAAATGTGGCTTCGACCCCCAAACTTCATCCCGCTGTTAAAACAATGGTGGGTTAGCTCTCCATTTGTGGACGGTTCAAAAATACATCAGTTTTCCATGAAACTCAAATATATCAAAGGCCACATTAAAAAATGGAATGAGCAAGTGTTCAAAAATGTTTTCCAGCAAAAAGATTTAGTAAAGAAAAAGTTAGCAGACATTTATGAGCGGACCATCCAACAAGGTATGGATAATGACACATACCTCAAGCAGAAAGAACTATAGAAAGAATGGGAAGAGCTATGTAGTAGGGAGGAAGAATAATGGAGACAAAAATCCTATAAGTTATGGCTTCGAGAAGGGGATAAGAACACAAAATTTTTCCATGCTTTAGCCAAGCAAAAGTGAGCAGCCAGGACAATTTTCACCATCTCAGAATATACCATGGGTAAGGTCCTAACAAATGCTCAGGATATTCAACAAGAAGGGCTCAACTTTTACAAGAATCTCCTCTCCCCCACACAGGATCCCTCCCCATTGCAAGAACAACTGGAAGCTATTCTGGTATTAGTCACACAATAAGATAATGACATCCTAGTGACCCCCTTTATTATTTAGGAACTCAGGCATGTGGTTTTCTTGCTACCTCCAGACAAAGCTCCGAGCCCAGATGGATACACAATATTATTTTTCCAAATATGTTAGGAGATTATTGGCTGGGAATCGCTAGCAACAGTAGAAGAATCACAAAAAAGCAAGGCTATGCTGAAATACTTTAACACTACAAACATTACTATCATCCCAAAGGTAAAAAAACCCAAAAACATTTGTAGATTTCCACCCCATCTCTCTTTACAATACAACTTACAAGCTTATAACCAAATCCATCTACTTGAGACTCCAACATCTCATACCATCAATTATATCTCAAGAATAGGGAGGCTTTGTCCTAGGAAGGGAAACTATGGAAGGATCCCTGGTTGCCCATGAAGTCCTCCAACTTTGTCATTAAACTAGACATGATGAAGGACTGTGACAGAGTATGTTGGAACTTTCTCTTTCAATTCCTTCATCAGTTTGGATTCTTGAAGTAGTGGTGTAAATAGATAAAGGAAGGCACTGCAGGGGCTTGGTTTTCAGTTATCATTAATGGAACATCAGCAGGCTTCTTCTCTTCTACTCAAGGTGTTAGACAGGGAGACCCTTTGTCTCCCATTCTATTCATTATAATGGCAGAAGCATTGAGTAGAACAATCAAGAAACAAAAATCATTGGGGTCATGGACTGGTGCTCAGATTGGAAATATAGGCATATCAGTTACACATTCTTTATTTGCAGATGATACATTACTGTTTGGTAAATCCCATGTGAAAGAAGCCAGTAAAATTAAATATGTTCTAGATCTCTATTATGTAGCCTCAGGGTAGAAAGTGAATGCTCAAAAATCACAAATCTACTTGTTCAACACTAATCAGATTATATTAGATAGGATTGTCCAAATATTACAGTTTTCAGTTGACATTCTGCCATCAACCTACCTAGGGATTCCTTTCTTTGTGGGCACTAATAAACCAGGGTACTGGTCCTCGGTCATCAAAAGAATAAAACATAGAGTTCTGGCCTGGAAGGCTATGTGGTTATCTCTATTAGGAAGAATCCTTCTCATCAAGTCTGTTCTATTGGCAATCCCCAATTACTACCTTGTTTTCCTTAAAGTGCTATCCTCCATTATAAAACAAATCCAAAAAGTAATCAAAGAATTTTTATGGATAGGGAACATGAATAATGAAAATAAGATCCTGCTCATCTCACTTTAGGATATGTCACAAGGACCAACTAGAGGTGGTGCATGACTGCATGATTTACATAACAAGAATAGAGATTTTGGGAGAAAACTTGTGTGGCAAATGTACACTAAACCAACTAGTAAATGGTGTCAAATCATGCAAAAAAAATACTTGGATAACCAAAACCCTTCAAGAGTTCTTTCTATGATAGATCCACCCAAAGAATCTACAGTCTGGGACTTCATGATGTCAACTAGGGAATGGGTCCACAATTATGTCACATGGGAGGTAAATAACGGATTAAGTGTTAAATTTTGGAGAGACTCTTGGAGTGGCCAGCCTACCTTGTTATCTCAGGGAATTCCACATGATATCATAAACATTACATAAAATAGATGGGGCATCTACCTCATCAACTACGTTCTGGCTGTCAAAAAATATTATGTCAAAGTCATTTGGAAGGACCTGGATGAGATGATCCTTGCAAGACAAGATGCCAAAATACTAAGAAATATATTTGTAGATAGGAAGATCTACTTGTCAGATAAAGTAGATAGGCTACTATGGGCCCCTGCAAAAAATCAAAATTATTCAATCGGAGAAGGCTATAGAACTCTTCAAAACTTAGCTAATGATAAGGCCCAGGCACGAGCATATAAATTTTGCTGGAACCAGGTTGTTCTACCTAAGGCAGGTTGTTTTGCATGGCTAGCACTAAGAAACAGGATTCTCACCAGTGACCAATTACACAAATTCTACATTGCACAAGCCTTCAAGTGTAAATTGTGTGATGATCAAATTGAGACGGTTGATCATTTGATACTGCAATGTCCCTTTGCATATGAATGTTGGACATTTGTCCTTAAAAAACTATGTTTCTACATGCCTCTACCCAATAAACTATGGGACCTATTTCAGTCTTGGCCCGAGTTACATCAGGGCTCACTATTTGAAAATATCTGGAAGTGTACACCAACACTTATTGTATGGTCGATCTAGTGGGAATGAAATAAAAAGATATTGTGAAGTGAGCATTCAAAGCTAGAAATAGTTCTACAAGGGTTAAAAACCTCAATTATGAAATTTGTAAATGCTAGCATCTTTAGGCGCAGATACAATCCATTTGTGTCTTCATGGGATAGCAATATCATGAAAACTTGGGGGAACCTCAACATACCATTTAGATGGGGAGACACTAAAAACTTTCTAGGTCAAGTTGATAAATCAAATATCAAATGGAATCCGCCTGATCATCAGGTAATGAAAATAAAATTCGACGGTGCATCGCGTGGCAACCTGGGAATATCAGGCCTGGGTGCATGTATTAGGGATTCACAAGAAAATTTAGTCACATGTATTACCTCCCCATTGCCGGTAGGGTTGAATAATATAGCAGAAGTGCAAGCAATGCTTGCAGGGTTAACTCTGGCAAAACAATGTGGACTAATAGACATACATATCAAAGGTGATTCCATCATTATAATTAATTCCTGCATCAAAAGAATTATCCATAACTGTTAATTAGAATATATTTTGAATCAAATTTGGTGATTAATGGACAGTTTTCCCAAGACATTCCTCTCTCATACATTGCGGGAAGGAAATTGGGTTGCAGACTATCTATCCAATTTAGGTTGCGATGGTATGGATATTATACTTAAAATGCCAAGTGTGATCCCATCAGAGATGTGTGAATTAAGAAGGTTACTAGAGTCTAAAAAATCAAGCAATGAAACTAATGATGCATAAAAGGTATACCCATAGCTGATGAATATACAGGTGCCAAGATATTTTTTTCAATCACCAATTTATGGCATCACATACACACTCGAGGACATATGGTAATGGCAGTGGACAAAGGTACGAAGGTGAGGTAAGTTAACTAATAAAGTTTTGTCATGTGACAAGGTGTGAGAGCTCAATACCAGTTGATTTATAATCTCCCATCTTGGAATTGGAATCCAATATGGAAGAGATCTTTAAAAGGCTCTGGGTAGATGCCAAGTTGACAATGGAAGTACATCTATTTTTATCTATTTAAAGAAACAATGATGCAATGGATGCCAGTTCAAAAAATGAAACCTAGCCTTAATATGGTCATCTCCCTCACACATGTATACAACTCAAGGTGGGATATGGATCACTAGTTTCACATGGTTGTTCATATATGGAGTAAAGCCCAATAGCCGAGTGCAATACTTGTCAAATCAAGTTTAAATTACATCAAGATCCACTCAATTATGTGCCTCGATGACAACACTAGAGTATATTGCACACCCTATTTAGACCCTTCACAAAACAATCTGTGTCATAAGAATTGGAATTTGGAGAGTATGGTAGAGATCTGTTAGTTGTGAATCTTGTGCTACATTCCATTCGGAATTGCTGCCAAAAAACTTCAGAATTTGGCTGCCACCCAATATTAATGAAGATGTGCTTCCAATGCGCATCAATGATCCTGTGATGGAAGAAATGTTTCTCATGCATTCCACTGCCATTCGACATGCAATCATGTAGGTAACAGGACATGAAAACTTTGCACCAAAAACCAAGCAATTTTTGTACCCTTCACAGCTAGTTTCTATATTTCTGTCGAATGCAATGGATCTCCTTCAATCTCCACATTTGTTAGAAATTTTGGCCTTCAAAGTGGTTCATAAGAACTTTTGGGTTGCCAACAAAATCAAGCATGCTATGCAAAATTATGACCTCTAGAATGGCCAAGCGTCGATTGGAGGTTTGTTTACTACTCATCAATTACTGCATAATCATGGATTTTTAGTTGTGTTTAATAGAGCCAAGAGGGCATTAGAATTGAAAAATACATAGATTATGAGAAATAGACTCCAAAAGAATGGCCATGTCCTTAGCTCACTGCTGGAAGGGAAAACAATGGATATAGTACTCGCATTGACGGGCCTGTTGGGGTTACCAAATTCCCTAGTGATGCCAGGGAACATTACCTCCCATCGACCTCATGTGTGGCAGGAAGATAACCCTAGCAACAATTTGTGGGTTTTAGGGTAGAGACAAGGATCAATATCATCGCCACACTAACAAGATACATGGGTATTGCAGAAATTTTCCACTGCACAAGATGCCCACCGAATGGAATGGGAGTCGACGGTAGCACCCACCTTGGGTTAAGAAGAAAAAACCCTCAAAGTACAGGGGAGAAAACAAGAAGCCACTTCCTCTACTCCAGAACCAACCAAGTGGTCTACGGGATGGGTACCATGGTCTGGGATATCGGTGCCAGTGTTAACCAGCTAACAAAACTAACCAGTATTGTTAACTGTCTAGAAGAACCGACCAGCAGAACTAACTAGCAGGGTTAACCAACTAGCAGATCCAACCAATAGAACCAACCAGCTGAACTGATTGGCAGAGTTAACCAACCAGTAAAACTGACCAACAGAACCGACCAGAAGAACCAACCAGAAGAACTGACCAGTAGAACCAACCAGTAGAACCAACCAGCAGAATGGGTGAAGAACTAATAGAATACCTGAGTAGGTTTAATTTTGTAATATGCTATATTTGATGCGACAATGGGTCTGAATAGACCAAAAAATTCAAAGGTGCACACAGTGAACATTGCTCGACGTAGTTAGGTGGTGATTTTGTCTTCGAATGTAATTATTTGATTATTTTGTATTGTCAACATCTCTTTGCTATATTGTAATTGAGCAAGGATTCTGGGTTTTCTTGCTAGTTCTTTCCTGGATGAGCTCTTGAACCAGCTTATATTAATAAATATATTCAGTGGCTAGCCCACTTTTGCCAAAAAAAAAATTAAATCCATGGCTTAGGCCTTTTACTAATAAAAAAAGAAAATTATTATTTTCTTTTTTTAAAATTTGTTTTTTAGAAATAAATATTATTATTTTAATATTAATTTTTTTATTTTAAAATACATAAATCATATAAATACAACCCTTCTTTTTTAAAATATATGTTTAAAAGATACCAATTATCATATATTCAAAAAAATATTTGTTTTCTTTTTAATTCAATAAAGAGGTCATTTCTATATATAGATATATAACAGATAATTATTTACTGTATTAATTTATTATTACTTTTTTTTAACAGAAGGAACATTCCAACAAGGTGAAAAATATAATTATTTTTATTTTAATTTTAAGAAACAAATTCATTTATTTTCTAAAAAAAAACTTTTAACCAAATATTCTAAAACGGGTTCTATCAAATTTGTATGGTTTAATAACAAGGGTTTTAACAAAGTTCTAAAACAAACCCTAGCTAGTTTGATTCAATTTTTCTAATATTTTCAAGTACAACCTTAGACTTCTTTGATCACCGATCTAAAAGACCCAATATCCAATTCAAAACCACAATTTTCTAATAAAGCCTCATATACCCAGAACACAGATCTGACAGGAAAGAAAAATCACAAAGTCATATCAATAACCATATTCTAAGATTTTAACAAACACACAATAGACAAGGAATTACACTTAAGAGGATTTTAGTATTTCAAATACATAGAAGACGAGGATCTGAATACTGAAATGCAAAGGATTCAAACCCTACCTCAAACATCCAAAACAATCCAAGAACAATCCAAAACCTTGAAAATCCTAAGCTTTCACAATATCCTTCAATCCAAATTCAGAGCCAAAAACCTATAAAAATATGTACAACCTATGTAACCCTGTGTGTACAATAATGACCAAAAGAAACCTAATAAAGAAAACCTACTCAACTTAGGGTTTCCAAAAGTCATACAACCCTAAAAGCAAACTCAACTGATTACTCAAATCAGAAAAAATAGAACTCAACTTGAAATTGAGTAAAAAGAATTAATTGATTAATAATTAATAATTACAAGCACTTTTCCAATTTAGCCAATTAACACGACTTTTTACTTTTAAATTTATATTTTAATTTTAATAAAAGAATGTGCAACTTTAATTGCATAATAATATTTAATTAAAAATTAATATTTTTAGCATATTAATAACATGCAAATTGATAATAAAATATCAATTCATTAATATGCTTGAAATTTCAATTTTGGATTTAATAATTAATTAAATCATCTATTCCCAAAATTAGACTTTTTAATTAAGTCTTTTTTAATTAACACATCTATTTAATTAAATTTCATTAATTAAATAACATCATATTTAATATTTTCAAATTTAACAAGATTTAATTATTAATTACATAATTAATCTAATAAATCACTCAACCAACTAACACATAAATCACATCAAACCACATGACTAGACAACATGACGAAAAAACTGACTGAAACCAAAAATACCACAAATAATCACAAAATGAAAGGTTCATGAATGATGTCATCTTGACAAATTCAGAAGGTAGGAAATAAGATACTTGTCCATTGAATTAGAATGATAATGGCTTAAGTTGGAATTTGACCTGTCTGTTGTCTCCCTTCTCTTACCATTGAGATATTATGATAAGGCACGCTCATCCCAACAATTCAGGGAAGTCGATGCCCAGTACCTGCAAACCTGCATCACAAAGTTGAGCATATACATATTATACATATAACATACAATGATAGGGATCGACCAAACTTGTGGATCTCACAATGCAAGTAACTATGTCTCCATCCTCTACCACATCAGACACATCATACATAAATGTAAGATAAACACGCTGCACAGTAATGTAAAAGATATATGCCAACCATACACATGCAAGTATGGGGTGAGTAAAATTATCCTAGCATATGCACAATCATCATGAAAATAACCAAAATATTCTGGCAACAATATTGAAAAGTAAATTATGGGTGGGCACTACATACACCCCCCTAAAATCAGGCTTACTCTTGGAAGCCAACGAACAAAAGAAAGATTACAAGGTTTACATAAAGGTGCTACAATGGTTCTCTTATGAATACAATAAAAAATTCAATTAGGGAGTTAGGTCCTTGACCCAATTGACCTACTATGATAAAACACCCTAGTACCATTCTCTGTAATATCCTCCCTTACACATATTATCAGAGGTCCATAACAAACATGATAGAAATAACACTTTCACATAACTGAGCTAGCAGTATCAAACATTTAGAATAGTCATCACAAAATATAAAGAAAACTCCCAAGCCAGGGAATAACAAGTGCAACATTAAATCATAAAAGAGTGCAGTGTCAAAAGTAAATCAAGTGTGACTAGTGTCACAAAATAGATAGCAAAAAGAGAATCAGATGACTAGTCCCAGCAAAAGAAAGTTCAAAAATTTAATGCTAGCCCAAACACAATACGAACAAATCATCAAAACCCAAAATAAATAGTGAATCACAAAATATTTCACAAAATAAACTGACTAGTGTTAGCTACCCTCAAGGGAGCAAGCGCTTCACAACACCTAAGAATTCAACATCCTAGATGCATTAGAGAATGTATCCAAACATAATAGATAGTCGCTAAAGTAAGATGCATAAAACAGAATAAACTAAACAACTTACAAATTTTTATCTATAGATTATGGGTTACAATGGTTAACAACTAAACACCTAGTGGGCATACAAAATCCCAAATTTTCTAGTGTAGAAAGTCAGGCTTTGATACCAAGTGTAATTCCCCACCAGGGAACCTAGGAGAAGTTAACCTAAAGAATGTTACTAAGTTTACATAATGATTTGTTTTAAAGAGTTACAATTGATAAATAAATAATAATGCAGAAGCAATATAACATAAGACATATATACTCATAAATGCAACTCATTTATAGATTACAAATCCTGAGGTTTCCATGATGTAGAATTATGTAAGTTAACTAATCTAATAAATACAATTAAACAATATAACATCTTCATATAATGCAAATGAATAACAATAACATCATCTCATAAATGAAACCTAGATACAACTAATATCACAATGAACCAACATCCACTGTACAAGTTCTAGGGTATATGGTAAAACCAAGTATGAAGTACAATACAATAATCTAAGAATGTCACAACTGATACAATGATACAAGTATAAAACATAATAAAGATAAGATAAACTTTCCAACAATGAAGAACAAGAAGGTACAACTGCAACAAGGATCATCCAAGATAAATCATGAACATCAGATCTCAATGGTAATAAGAATCACTACCACCCGACTACGTGAAACAAAAATCCACTCCCACCATGCTGAGGAGATAACAACAGACCGCACTCAGATAACAGAACCAAAGAAAGAAGTGAAAACTAAGCAAGGGGATCTTGATAGCTCTCTTACTCTAGGGAAATTGACACATGTAGGAAACCTAGACTGTATATAGGAAGGTGTCATCATATACGTCTAACCCTTAAGTCTTTTCCTAGTAGTCTCTCTAGATCTCGACACTTAAGTGACCATATACGGTATCAATAACTCCTCAACTAGACAAAGCCATTAACTATGAAAAAATTATACCTCGCTGGGCAACAAACATCATCTCATCCTCCATCTTAGCCTATAAAAGCGCTTAAGCATGGGTGAGGTACCATATCTTATTAATTTATTTTAAACCCCCCAATTATGTATTATGTTATCACTTAATTAAGAAAACTTACAATAAGTGATCCTGACTGCCACTTGTGGGCCCCAACACTTATTGCAAGCCACCCCCTACTATACGGCTATATAAACTACCCTAATGATCCAACTGGAATAGAACCCAAAGAAATAAAAAAACCAAAACCATGAGGACTTCTCATAAATCATAAATTAAGATAATCACCAAGGAAAATGCTGGAGCATTAAAAATAACATATTATCCTATACAAGGATCTAAACTATCCATCCCATACTGGAAATCTCAATATAACAATATAAATTCATGTATCACATCACAAGATCAATGATCATCAAAACATCACAAGCACCTATCTCCATGCATGAAGTAACTTAATCCATATGATAAACATTCAGAACAGAGAACCACCATAACCGTAGAAACAAAGGGACCAAGATAATTAGGACTCAACACAAAAGTGGTCGTCACCTTTTCGTAGTTAAATAACATAATGATCAGAGACTCGGAGAACACACAACATAAGCAACTGATGTAACACAACCATAGAAGAACCAATCGAGACATGAAAATGATTATAAATACTCCACAATATGAACCTAAAGTGCACAAGAATAGATCCATAAAATAATTCAAGTCCCCGAAGACAAAATCCCTCCTAGGGCATCACTCTACCCATAACGATAATTAACCACAACAAAGGCAGAATACAACTCTAATTAAAATGACATATCCATATATAATCTATCTTATGACCAGATAAAATAATTAACATTAAGTCGTATCCCAAGTTATTTATGAGTTAATTAAATTATCCGTAATCCCCAATCCATTATCATTAACTTAGTATTTTATAAATATATTCCAAATCCCTTTCTCATAATTGAACTCTTAAATTTAATTTAAAAGTAATATATAATCCAAAATATAAATCCTTAACAATTTATGTTATAACCTAAATATTATACTTAATTAAACAAAATATTAATCAAATATAATTTAAAAATAAAATATTTAACAAAATTAATATAAATTAATTTATAAATTAAATAATATAAATTAGTCTACATTAACAATCAAAAAATATTAACAATAAATATTTATAAATAAACTAATATAAAAATAAATTTTAAACTAATTAATCTAATCAAATTTTAAATAAATAATAAATAAGATAGACAAAACTCATTTTCAACTTACCTTTATTTAAAATAAATATTAAAAGTAAATCTTAGTAATGGGGTTACGTGGCCCCACTCTTTTTTTTTGTTTTTGTTTTTGTTTTTAAATAAATAAAGATAATTGTTTTATTTATTTTTTTAGAAATAATATTTCTTTTTATATTAATTTATTTATTTTAAAATACATAAATAATATAAATACAACCCTTCTTTTTAATATATCTTTAAAAGATACCAATTATCATATATTCAAAAAAATATTTGTTTTCTTTTTAATTCAATAAAGAGGTCATTTCTATATATAAATATATAACAGATAATTATTTACTGTATTGATTTATTATTATTAATTTTTTTAATAGAAGGAACATTCTAGCAAGATGAAAAATATAATTAATTTTTATTTTAATTCTGAGAAACAAATTCATTTATTTCCTAAACATATATTTTTAACTAAATATTCTAAAATGGTTTCTATCAAATTTGTATGGTTTAATACCAAGGGTTTTAACAAAGTTCTAAAACAAACCCTAGTTGATTCTATTAAAGTTTTCAAATGTTTTCAAACACAACCTTAGTTCGTTTTGATCATTGATCTTAAAACCCCAATATCCAATTCGAAACCATAATTTTCTAATAAAGCCCCATATACCCAGAACATAGATCTGACAGAAAAGCAAAATCATAAAGTCATATCAATAACCCTATTCTAAGATTTTAACAAACACACAATAGATAAGAAAGTACACACAAGGGGATTTTAGTATTTTAGATACATAGAAGTCGGGGATCTGAATATTAAAATCTAAAGGATTCAAACCCTACCTCAAACCTCAAGTTGACAGAAGCCACACAGAATAATCCAAAACCTTGAAAATCTTAAGCTTTCACAATATCCTTCAATCCAAATTTAGAGCCAAAAACCTATAAAAAACTATGCAACCTGTGTAACCCTATGTGTGCAATAATGACCAAAAGAAACCTGATAAAGAAAACCTACTCAACCTAGGGTTTCCAAAAATCATGCAACCCTAAAAGAAAACTCAACTGATTACTCAAATCAGAAAAAACAAAACTCAACTTGAAATTGAGTAAAAAGAATTAATTGTTTAATAATTCATAATTACAAGCACTTTTTCAATTTAGCCAATCAACTCAGCTTTTAACTTTTAAATTTATATTTTAAATTTAATAAAAGAATGTGCAACTTTAATTGCATAATAATTGTGTGTGTAAAATAGTGCACCTGTTACCTACGACACAACACTTCAATAGATCATTGCGTTAGTGAAAATAAGGTTAGTAAAATATGTAAATTCACTAAAATCGATCTATTGCTTTCTTTTTTTTTTGATGAATAGTGTCTTTTCTATTAAAAAATATTAAAGTTACATATCCACAAAAAAGGGGTCGGGGGATATAGAAATCACCCCGCAGAGTTCACACGGCAAAGCCGAAAATGAAGACTATTCATCAAAAAAACATAAAGCCATTAGGTAGCAAGAGCAGTAGCAGAAGGTGGAGGATCTTTATCATCTGATCCCCACGCCTTAGTGGGATTGACAGGAGGGTCAGGAAGCGACCAACCATCATCATCTTGTTTTTCTTTTTCATCCGCCCTGGGCGGGGAGATAGCAAGAGCCAGGCGGGGAAACTTGGAAGAGGTGGCAGGAGGCCAATCCAAACCACGGTGAGCACCAGGAGCATCAGGAGGGGCAGACTGCACCATAGCCGACACCCACCTAGAAGGCCGAGGAGGCGGATAAGCCAAGTAGCGCCACCATCCATCCCCACCACCTCTCGGAGAGTGGTGACGAGGAGCCTGAGACCGAGGAGTGTGTGAGCGGCGCACTGAAGAACTGCGCCCACGGCGGCGGCCTCTGGGAGACGTACCCTTGGAAAAAAGGGCATTCGGAGGAACCCAAGCAATAGTGCAGGGAGCATTGCCCCAATGATTAAGCAGCTCCTGCAGGTGAGCTACTTCCAGAGCCACTTTATTGGCTTGAACTTGAATATGCATCATAACATTATTACATATACAAGCTTTGTTAAAGAAAGAAACATTCATATCAAGAGAGCTGTGAGAGAAAATAACAACATTTCTATCTTTCCGAATATTAAACAAAATCTCCATCCTGAAAGTATGCCAAATCTGGGTAAACTTGGAAGGGAGTCTAGGAGAATATCGTAAGACAATCATATGCCAAGAGAAAGGCTCAGGCCGAAAGGGCTTAAAAAAATCATGAATCCACTGCCAATACTGTTGATCTCTCCTACAGAACCAGAAGATGTGCAAAAAGGTTTCAGGGTGACCGCAAAAAGGACATCGAGGGTCATGAACCCCCAGATTTTTGAGCCTAGGGCCGACTGGGAGACCTTGAAACAAAAGACACCAAGCAAAAAGAGCCATCTTGGGCTCCGTAATGGTGGTCCAGATGGTGTGAAAGTGAGAGCTCCAGTGGGAAGTGGCCGAATGA
>MU227577.1:619696-631748 GCA_018584345.1 Thuja plicata | reverse complement strand
ATAATCCTTATTCCAATTTTACAATATGGGATCCAAACAGAGAATAGCTTATTCCAGCTTTCATTTTTAGAATTAATTAATTCGAGAATAGGCCTATTCTGGATAAGTTAATGCCATGCACCAAACGAGCCCTTAGGTCCCTGGAAAGGTCGACCTCAACACAGACCCGCTTCTGGGGACGGGCATTGAAAAATTTTTCATGCTCCATGACAATGACTTTGCCGAGGGTTTTAGCAATAGACTCAATAAACGGCCAGCATGGCAAAGGGAGGCCAAGGAACTCGACCCAAACTGGAACCCTAAGTTTTTTGTCATCTGAGACAGTAAAGTCTCAAGACCATTTCTAAAAAACTAACAGGGAGGACCTAACAGTCCAGGGTCCATGATTAAAAACCGCTTCCGCCTGAGAAGGGTTAGCAAACCGGAAAAGGGAAAAACCTTTGGTAAGGTTTTGCACACCATCAAGACGGACCCCATGCGGGGTCCAGCTCTTGTTGACCCAATCCTTAAGGATACTTTTAGGAGAAGTATGACCCACAAAATATCCAATCAATGTATACTTTTCTAACCATTCACAAGCAGAATCAAATTCCTATGGATTAAGAACAATATCAGGGTTACCTCGTGAAAGACCTTCGGGACGAACTTGTGGGGATGTTTGTTCAGAGGAGGCACCATGGCTATCCAAAGCTTCAACTCGCGCACCAACAGTAACTGCTAGGCCGAAGCTGGCTGGAGCCATAATAAAAGCTAACCCTAATGCAAAAGGGATCCCGCAGTAAATGCGGTGTGACAGATGGATGGCCCAGAGCGGAAACACAGACAGGACACCATATGCATGAAACCCTAGCAGAGTGAAATTCTCAAAAACATTCCATGGTCGATCTATTGCTTTCTAACTAGGAGTTTAAAAAATAACATAATAGCCCTCAGATTATGCCTTTTTTAGTGACATATACAACCTAGCATGAAAGATTCAATTAAAACTAAGAAAGATATCTAATAAACATGCATTCTAGCTCCAAAAATCAAAATTATAACAATGCATAAACATGGAAACTAAAATGCAATATGAATCTATATAAATCCTAAAAACATAACAATACTTTTTCAATCTAAAATTAAGGCTTATTTGAGCTCAAAAACTCATTCTATTTATAGAAGAAATGAGGAGAGAGAGGGGGGACAAGGGTCATTAATAGAGTTTTAAAACCCATTAATGAGGTGTAAGAGAAATAAATGCCAAAGGCATTCATGGGGCATGGGCTTGAGGAATCTCCATTAATAATGCATTAATGTGAGAATTTAAGAAGCATGGTGAAGGTGTAAGAATCAAGCTTGAGAAGGTGGACTTAGAGAAAGTCAAGCTTGAGAAAGCTGACTTTCTCAAGTGGGTTGAGTTCCTAATCACATTTTTAGGAATGTGACATCATTAGGAGGTGGGTTAGAATGGGATTAAGATTAGGATTAGATTTAGTATGGAGTGGATAAGTTGGGATGGGTTTGAACCTAGGGTAAAGGTGGTTGAGATAGGTTAGGCTAGGGTTAAGGGGAATATTAATGAAATGGATTATATTAAATATATTCATTCAAAAATAGGAATATTAATTATTTAAGCTTTTTATTGCTTTAGATAATTAATTAGGACTATAGCCAACTAATTAGATTAATTTAGGCTAGAAGATAGGCTTTTTGCAAGTGATTAGATATAATAGGGATTTATTTAATTCTTTTTAAATTAATTACCTTAGCCATGTTTGATTTGAATTGACTTGTATTGAATTGATTGGCTTTGATTGGCTAAGGTGATTAATTAAATTTAGTGATTAAATCACTTAGGAGATTAAATATGATTTGAATAAATTATGTCAGTCGATCGAAGAGTTGGATGGACATAATTGGGGGTATGATCACACTTAGGGAAAATAGGGTCTATAGTCAGAGCAGACCAAATCTAGGTGGTTATATTTTCCCCTCTTTGAATTGATGTATGAGCAACATATTTTCCCCTCTTTGAATTGATGTATGAGCAACATATTGAAATGCCTGATGAGATCAGTCTTGTACTTGATTGAACTAAGTTGATAGAATTGACTTTGAACTTGATCGAACAAAGGTCAATACACAAAAGATCTTAAAGATACCAATTTTGAACTTGGTTGTCATCCAAAGATTGATAATACTAATTCCAAACTTGGTTGTCATCCAAAAGTCAGTATGAAGCTACCATGAGCTTAGTAAGAATCTTTAAAAATGAGGAAACACAAGATATCCAGCTTATGAGAACCAAATCTTTCTATCCAATAGTTCTGGCCTAGTCAAAAAAACTGTCATGCCCCTAGTTGTCTGATATCAAAGTCATTTTTAATTTTGTTTCAAGCAAGAATTTGATTGATGATAGTGTGATCATGCCCCCTCAGGAATGAAATCAAAGGAAAGTAGAAAATCCCTCTTTGGAAAGAACGTATCACTTGCATGGAACGGTGAGGGATAGAAAGAATGGAATAGAAGAAGTGAAGAAACGGGGGTGTGTTAAGAATAAACACATGAGAACCAAGTTAATTATGTGAAAATGTGAGTGGTGATATTGATAAAATGATGTCAGACCAAGATGTTTGATGAAATGTGCAATTCGATGGATTTTTGGAACAGATGGAGCAATTCTGCATTTTTCAGGAGCTATTGTAAAAATGTTACCATGCTGCATAAAATACCTTAGGCACCTTCTATTTGGTTCCCAATTGATAAAAAAGAGAACAAAAATGTAGTTGCAATTGCTTGGGAGGAGTTTCAGAACCCCTAAATAGCTCAAAAGACCAATATATATCTCAAAAATTACCATTTTACTATTTATTTCGCTTTTTCCATAGTAAATTTGAGAGCTCTACAGAGAAGATGGTGGTCCTTGTCAAGAAGCATTATTTCAAGCTAAGCCGTCGACATCAGTGCCCAGCCGACTACCCACCTTCGGTAAGCACTCGTAAAATTACCTCATGAATTTTGCAATTTTAAATTTCATGTATTTTTACAACTTTTGTAGCCCTTTAGATTCTAGGTCACATCCGGGATTCCAGATCGCACCCTGCTAAACCCGTGTCACATCTGGTTTTTCCCAGATTGTATCTGGTTTTCCCAAATTTCTATATCGCATCCATTATTTCTTGGATCATATTCGGTTACCCTATTTTAGCTTAGATTAGGATATAAAATTTAGTTTATGTCATACCTTGTCCTTTTAGGATCATACCCCATTTTGGGGGTCACATCTGGGATTTCCAGAATCGCATGCAGTATTATCCGTCACATCCTGTATTTCTAGTCCTCACTGGAAAAAGAGATCACACCCTATTTTTTGAGGATCGCATCTCGTGTTTGGGATTTAGAAACTTAGCCATTGTGAGCTGTGTCTCCTAGGGATCCTGAATCACTTAGCTTGTCATGATCTTGCATTTTTGTCATAGATAGAATCACTCAATTATCTTTTAATTGCCAAAAATAGGTCAATTTTTAGGTAGTTGCATTTTGAGGTACATACCAAGGGTGTGTGCTTTCTTTGGCTGGACTGCTGTCAGATGATGAGTAGGAGGTAGTGGTCTGTGTAGGATTAGGAGCCTTGATTGGTTTACCTGATATAGGGTAAATCGAGGGTTGTTGACTACTCTTGCCAAGAGATGGCACTCAGAGCAAAACACCTTCCATCTCTTGACCAAGGAGATGACAGTCAGACTGGAGGACATGTGGCATATACTGTGAGTTCCAGTGATGGGCCACGAGGTGCACTTTGAGTCAACTTCTGTCATGACTATTGGTGTAGCTCGTCAGTATTTCCAGGATGATATCATTGATCAGAGATACATTTCATGGAACTACATGTGCAATCATTATGATCAATTATTTGTATATTTGGTAGACTTGATTGGTACCATACTGATGCCAGATAGAGGACAACATAGATTCCTTATAGGATGGGTAGACATGCTTGAGCAGATGGTCATCTCTAGATGGAGATTTGCATGGGGGAGCTGTATTCTGACCCATATGTACCGAGAGCTCCATGAGATTGTTTACCATTATACTTAGAGCATGACCATGTGGATTTTGATTCTTTAGATCTGGGCCTAGGAGCACATCCTAGTGACATGACCCATTATAGATAGGCAACATGCACCTAAGAAGCCTTATGTTTATATGTAAATTGGTTTGATTCAGAAGCCCCATCTGGCTAAGGTAGAGTACTGATAGAGGCTTTTTGATAATATGATAGAGGGAGTATGGTGGCCGTACTTGGACTATGAGGAGTGGACCTCTGATGCTAGATAGGTTCCATTTTTCTTTTAGAGTAGGTACCTAATCAGGAGGACCAGACACGTCATAGAGAGGTTTGTACATACCTAAGTTTTGAGATAGTTCAGCCGTTGACAGGGCAGGGGCTAGGATGTGACTGTATATGCCAGAGTTCATGATGAGGCACCATTATGGGGTTCCCAGCTGAGATATGAGACCGCCCACTAGGAGACCAAAGACATGGTCAAAGTCAATTGGGATCTATTTCATGATGTTGCAGATGCAGGATGTTTAGATGGGTATGTAGCAAATATGCTCCAGCATCCATTCCCATAGTTTACTGTTCCTGAGGAGGCCATTCCCATAGTTTACTGTTCCTGAGGAGGCCATTCCTCATATAGAGGATCAGATAGATTATGATCTGGATGATATCCCTACCAGGGGGAGAGGAGTACAAAGAGCTAGGGGTGTAGGCGGAGGGTGAGATTGAGGTAGAGATGAGAGACGAGATGCTAGGCACCCTCCTCCAGATGATGGGGATGATGGTGGAGATGATAGGGGAGGTGGAGCTATGGGTGGCACTGTAGATGTGGCCAATGGCAGTGGAGAGGGTTGGCATACCTGCTTCAAATTTTTTTCTCCCAGGATGGATCCAAGTCTGTTACTTATAGAAGAGTAGTAGAGACAGCAGAGGCAACAAAAATAGAGATAGCCAGATAGGTCACATGATAGGCCCCCAGGGTAGGATTCTGGCAGGGGTTTCAGTGGAGATGGGGATCCACTATCACAGTGTGAGAAGGAGCGAGAGAAGATCAGGGCTCAAATTACATCTTTAGAGGCTAGGCTCACAACAAATGATGCATTACTTACTAACAGGGATAGAGAGCTGTAGAGGCTTAGAGTAGAGCGAGATATACAGGCCCATACTATTGTTCACCAGGGCCAGAGAGCCACATATTATTATGCTCTATATCATGTCGTAGTACCAGAGGGACAAAGAGATGTGTCCTTTTCACAATTAGCATAGAACTTAGAGGGGGCCATGCTGCCTCCAATAGCTCCATTTGTGCCACCTCCTCCTCCTCCTCCAGATTAGGGAGAGGGGGGAAGCTAGAGTTGATTGTATTTTATCATATATATTTCTGAGATCACATTGTATGTCTAGATCCTCCTGAGATCATTCTTTTTGCATGATGATACTTTATACATGTTTATCTAATTCATCTTGACATTAAGATACTCAAATACTCTTTGTGTAGATTATGTACCATATTTTTGATCCGTACCATGTTTTGAAATATATATCTGATGCAGTTGTTTATGATTCTGACATGTTTTATGAGTTCTCTTTGCTTTGTTTGTAGATGTTTTTGCACATGTGATTGTATCTTGGTCTTGATGATGAGTTAGATTAGATGATGACATCATTTATGCATTTGGATTTGTCACTGATATAAATATGTTGCAAATGATATTATGTGAATATGCAAAATGTATGTTTTTGAGTTTTTTTTATGCAAGTAAAATGTATGGATGCACTTTAGGATGTAGAAATAAAATGCAATGCATAAATGCTTTTTTTTTTGTATTTTTCTTCTGTCTCATTTGATGAATGAAAAATGTATGCTATGGATGTGCAACAATATAAATATCAGTAATATTGAATTGTTATAATTAATTTGGATTTAGAAGAAAATTGGAAATTATTTTTGAGGTCAAATTCCTATGCTTTTGCTTCTTTCAAAATACATCATGCAATATCTAAATGTATCTATATGCAGACTCTTAGGACTTGTCACTGATTGGCAGTTTGTGTAACATTTTTATCATCATTGGGCACTTGTTAGAATAGATACCACCTGATAGTACAACAATCACTAATACCCACTAATATTATGAAAGTATGAATACTATGTTTATTAGATGAAATGTCAAAAATATACGTAGGCATCAAGGCACAGAAGTCAAGATAACAAAATAGTCACCTTCCTTTTACTATATCAGAATCTGTGTAAGGCAAGATATTGGACCCACAATGACCTTGAAAATTCATATGCTTGGGTACATTAGGCTTCGTATACCATAGTGATAATCTAAGTTTAGAAATAGAAAAGGAAATTGTTTCAACCTCACCATAGTTTACACATAACAAAGATCGAGATATATACAGCTATCCACTCGTGGTGGCAGCTCTTACTATAAACATCCAAGTTTGGTGAAATTTATAGGATCATCTGGAACGATCACCATATGCAGAAAACTAAGAAAATATTATGCCCCCTATCCTTGTGACTCTTTGTCTTTGCACAAACATCATGGAGTGACTTGGAACACATAACAACTATCAATTGTGAATCAAACAAATAAAATTCATAACTGCTTAGATGCCCCTAGTGAAAACATCATGGGTACATAAATGAGTCATAATCAAACCAAGATCAAACTATGTTTAGGTAGTATTGAGAAATACTATTGATTCATTTTTCAAGCACAGTATAGATTCATCAATCAAAAAGTTGGAATTCAAGAAAATATGTTTTCCATGTCTGTGTGTAACTTTCTTCCTATTTTCCATCCAATGTAGGTTATAGGAACATTGTTCATGTTAGTGCAATGTTTGTGCCAGCCTTGTTTCATGAAAGGGATAGTTTAGTGAAAGAATCAAGTATCATTGTGTCACGAGACAAAACATCCTATGATAACCTAGCAGACACTACATATCATGTTAGAAAAGATGCTCCCAGTGCAGAATGACTCGTTCCCTAAAACAAAAATTTAGACAAATCCCAAGCAAGGATAAGATTTTTTGAAAGGAAACAAAGTCAACTTTTAGCACAGGTGTAATTGTGAAGACCTAGCATCAACAATGTATTGATAGATAGAGTGCAGAATACAAGTGATGCCTGATTGCCAAGTTTTTACCACTTGGAAAAATTTTTTATTCCTTTTGCTACCAAGATGCGCGTTTTACTAGGTTGTCATCAAGGAACTTTTATCTTTTTCAAATTTTTTGCTATTTTTGCTTTTTTGAATGTTTTTGTAGTATCAAGGTGCTTGTTTGCCAGGTTTTAACCAAGGATACCTTTCTTTAGGAATTTTTCCACTATTTTTGGATTTTTTCAGGACCAATTTTATGATGTTTTTGGTATTTTCTGAAAACTATTGACTGTACAGGCTCTACTAGCCGAACATCAAGCGTAAAATCACTTCAAATGTAAAGTACTGATAGGATCTGAAAGAACATCTCCCTTAGGTATAGCTAGTTGATAGGCTCCAGTCCCAAAAGTAGCAGTGATGACATAAGGTCCCAACCAGTTAGGTTAAACTTTCCCTTATGTTCTCTATTAGGTTGGTTCTTAGGATTCTCCTTTAGGACAAGATCCCCCACTTGAAATTGTCGTGGCTTGACCTTTTTATTGTATCCTTTGGAAATTCATGCTTGGTACACTTTTAGGTGATCGAACGCCTTTTTCCTATGCTCATCAAGTAGGTCTACATAATTCACCCTATCGATGCGGTATTGCTCATCAGTTAAAAGACCGTGTAAAGATATCCACAAAGATGGAATTTCAACCTCAATAGGTAGTACTGCTTTAGCACCATAGACTAGGGAAAATGGCATGGATCCCGTTGGTGTTTTGATGCTTATTCTGTAGGCCCAAAGTGTCGTATTCAATTGTAAATGCCAGTCTCTTCCAGACTTACTCATAGTTTGGTATAGAATTTTGAGAATATTCTTATTAGATGCCTCAGCCTGTCCATTACCTTGACGATAATATATTGAGGAGCAATATTAAGTGATGTGGAACTATTCACAAAGGTCATCAATGTCTTGGTTTTTAAATTGTCCCCCATTGTCTGTTACAATTGAAGAGGGTATCTCATATCTATAGATAATGTCATTTAAAATGAACATAGCCACCTATTTTCTAGTGGCTTTGATTAGCGGCACAACCTTGACCCACTTCGTGAAATACCTAGTGGCCGTAATGATGAACTTATGTCCATTTGAAGAATTGGGATATATTTGTCCAACCAGGTCAAAGGCCCATTGCTAAAATGGCCAATGTGTAATGAAAGGTATAAGTTGTCTGGCATGAGCATGGATGAGATTTCCATGTGTCTAGCATTTATGACATGGTTTGGAAAATTTATTAGCATCTTTTTTCATGGTAGGCCAGTACTATCCTACTCAGAGCAGTTTCTTTGCTAGTGAAAAGCTATTTGAATGTGATCCACATACACCTTCATCGAATTCTTTTAACGTGCGATCCAAATCTTTGCATTCTAAACATCTAAGAAGTGTTCCGTCGAAACCTCATCTATATAAGTTATTAGTTATGAGAACATAACGCGATGTTTTCCTAATCAAGGCTATTTTTTAATTTCTCAATAGATCATTGGTAATGGTTTGGTCAGTTAGGTAAGTAATGATATTAGCATACCGAGATTGGTCTAGGGTGTTCAAAGAAAAGATTACTTGGTATTCAGGGGCATCAAAGGAAAGATAGGATAATTCTTCCACCAAGAAGTCATACCAGAATTGATGTTCCTCTAGTTGTAACATCGATGCCAAGGTAGCCATAGCATCTGAAATTTTTTTCTCTGTTCTGGGAATCTACTAGAATGTGATGAAGACAAAATACTTTTTTAAATCATCAACCAGTTGCTTGTAGGGCATCAAATTCTCATCTTTTGTTTGATAATTTCCATTGACTTGATTGATAATGAGCTGACAGTCACCATACACATGCAAATCTACAATATTCCATTCCATGGCAAGCTTAAGACCATTTTCCAATGCCTCATATTAAAAAATGTTATTTGTACATGGAAATATCAATTTTTAGGACTTGGGTATCTTGTAGCGTTGAGGAGTTATGAATAGAACTCCTTCTCCAGAGCCTTGTTGCATGAAAGAAACATCAAAGTACATCTTCCACAGATACTTAGTTAGATGCATAATGGTTTCATCAGTGAATTCAATCCTTAAAGGTTCATCATCTTGGAGTGGTGAATCAACTAGGTGATCTGCGAGGACTTGTCCTTTAATAGCTCTTCGGTCTATATACTCAATGTCAAATTTGCTCAGAATGAGGACCCACTTTGTGAGAATTCTTGTTAATGCTATTTTTCTTAGGAGGTACTTCAAAGGATTTGGTGCAGGAGCACCTATTTACAAGGAAAAGATCCAAGAGGTTCCAAAGAAGGAAAATTTCAATTTATTTCATAAGGTCATGTGTGATGTATTGAGTCCATTGATGTAAGGCTAAATGAGCCATTTTGTCAAAATTGTCATAATTGTCCATTTAGGGAATAGATTGGTCAAATAGGTAAAATTATGTAAAAGGTCATTAATATGTGGTTTTTATGCGATTCTAAGGTTATTACAAAGTTTTAAGATCATTGGGTTAAAGTTGCAAAAGTTGTCAAGCAAAAATGTTGTCAAAATGCAAAAGAAGGTGAAAAGTGGTTTCCATCGGTTTTTGAGGGTAGTTAGAGAGGTTTGGAATGTCAAAAGGATTTATATATCATTTTATTTTCAAACCAAATTATTATGTAAATTTGGAGAAGGATTGGAAAGCATTGGAAGCAATTTTGGTATCATATTTTCATTGTTCAATCTATTGTTTTGTTGTCTTGAAAGTTTTCCCTCTTATTTCCAGGCCTTGTACGGCCATGTACAGTCTGGAAACAAGAGGGAAAACTTTCAAGACAACAAAACAATAGAATACCATAATGATATTGCATAAAATCTTGCAATAATTCCAACAACCAAAGAAATATCAGGTCTGTTGTGCACAACATATTGCAGCTTTCCAATCATTGACCTATAAAGTGTTTGATACACTTCTTTTGTATCATCATTTTTTGTTAACTTTTTACCAGTAGCCATGGATGTACTTAGTGGTTTTGATTCTTCCATTCCAAAAAATTTTAGTATCTCCTTGACATATTTTGATTGAGTAATATAGATACCATTCTTCATTTGATATATTTGTAGGCCAACAAAGAATTTGATCTCACCAAACATAGACATCTCAAATTTAGTTTACATCCCTTTTGTAAATGTTTGGCATAACACATCTTGTCCACCAAATATAATGTCATCAAAAAAAATTTCAGCTAATAAAGTACCTTTATTTTGTTTTGTCTTCAAATACAGATTGTTGTTGTCATTGGTTCTTGCAAATCCAATCTTTATCAAATAATTGTACAATCTCTCATACCATTCTCTTGGTGCTTGCTTCAGTCCATATAGTGCCTTGTGTAGTCTGCAAACCATGTTCCTCTTGCTTGGTTCAACAAATCCATCAGCTTGTTCAATGTACACTTCTTATTCTAATATTCCATTTAGAAATGCTGACTTTACATCCATCTGATAAACTTTTAAACCTTTGTAGGCTGCATATGCAAGTAAGGTTCTGACTCCTTCCAATCTTGCAACTGGGGTGAATTTTTCTTCATAATCAATTCCTTCCTCTTTTCCATAAACCTTTCATACCAATATAGCTTTATTTCTTGTTACTTCTCCATGTTCATTCTGCTTATTTCTGAATACCCACTTAGTGCCAATTATATTTTTTTCATTCAGCCTAGGTACAATTGTCCAAGTATTATTCTTTTCAATCCATTCAATCTCTTCATTCATGGCTTGTATCCCGTCTTTATTTTCTAAGGCATCTTTTACTATTTTAGGCTCAAAATCACATAACAAGCATGTACCATCTCTCAACTTACTTCTTGTCATAATTGTAGAATCCTTTGATCCTATGATTTGATTAGGTTTGTGGTGCCTCCTCACATAATTTTCTAGAGTAGGTTCTTTCTTTGCTTTAGATTCATTATTCACATTCAATTTAGGTTGATTCTTGTGTCTCGGCATCTTCATTAGATAGTTTGGCAATTACCTCTTGTTGCCCAACAACCTCATTCTGTGACTCAGCAGGTGCTAGCTATTGCTCAACAATCTCATTCTCAGGTTCAAGTAATATATTAGAATCTTCCTAATCTAGATAGACAAATGATTTATAACTTTTAGGTTCCTGTGTTCTCTCTACTTCATTTCTTGCCGTATATTCATCAATTCTAACATTTGCACTCTCCACAATTTTGTTAGTGTTATAATTCAAACACTTATATTCTTTACTTTTAGTTGAATAGCCAAGAAATATGCCTTCCTCACCTTTAGGATCAAGTTTTCCATTTCTGTCATCCTTTAGTATGAAACATTTTCTTCCAAAAACTTTGAAATGTCTTACATTAGGTGCATATCCATACCATAGCTCATAAGGTGTAGCATTAGTACCTTTCTTGGCTTGTACTCTATTTAGGGTATAGACTAATGTACTTACAGATTTTCTCCAATATTTATGTGCAATATTTTTCTCAATCATTAGTGTTCTGGCACAGTCCATGATAGATCTATTTCTTCTTTCAGTAATACCAATCTGTGGTGGTGTCCTAGGTGCGGACATTTGTCTTTTTATACCTCGGTCATTGTAGAACATGTTAAACTCATTAGAAATAAACTCACCTCCTCGGTTAGATCTCAAACATTTCAGACTTTTGCCTGTCTCCTTTTCAACTTTTATGAAGTACCTCTTAAATAACTAGAATGCATCAAATTTTTCTTAACAGTCATCATTCTAGAGTAATCATCAACAAATAGAATAAAATATCTATCTCCACAGTAACTTTTCTCACCAATGGGACCACAAAGGTCAGTATGAACCAATTCTAGAATTTCCTCAGAAGTATGAGTCTT
>MU227577.1:601213-619646 GCA_018584345.1 Thuja plicata | reverse complement strand
CTATCTCCACAGTAACTTTTCTCACCAATGGGACCACAAAGGTCAGTATGAACCAATTCTAGAATTTCCTCAGAAGTATGAGTCTTTCTTTTGAAACTAGATTTAGTCATTTTTCCCAATTGACATTTCTTACACATTATATTTTCAGGTTTCTTTAACTTAGGCAGCCCTCTAACTTTTTTCAATTTGCTTATGCTTACCAAGTTATCAAAGTTTACATGACACAACCTTTTATGCCATAAACAAATATCATTATATTGTGCAAACAAGCATGTATCATCAGCTAAGTCCAGATAGAACAAGTTACCTTTTGTTTGCTCTCCACTTCCAACTAGTTCTCCAGTGGCATCATAGATTGTTGCCTTCTTGTGATAGAATTCAACTCTGTAACCAGAAGTATTCAGTTGTGCAACACTCAATAAATTATAGTTAAGATCATCAACCCAATATACATTGTCACATCTAATCTTGTCAGTCAATTTAATTGATCCTTTCCCTTTAACAAGACATGGTGCATCATTACCAAATTTAACATAACCATCATTGCACTGATCTAAGGTTTCAAATTTATCCTTATCACTAGTCATGTGATTTGAACAACCACTATCAATAATACAACTATCACCTTTACTCATATAAGAATTAATGCAGTTTTCTCATCATCATCAGAATCATCTTTCATACCAACATACACTACTTCTATATCATTTTCATCAGATTTATCAGATCCACTATCAGAAGCTTCTTCATCTATATAGCAATATTTCTTACCTTTGTCTTTTTAATCCTTATACTTTCTAAAGTCTCGGTCATCCTTTATGTCTTTGTACTTGTTGTCTCTTCTTTCATCTTCATCATTCTTATCAGGACATCTAGCAAAAATATGACCAACTTTGTTACATGAAAAACAAATGATAGGAAGTTTACCTTTGAATTTTCATTTTCCTCTCGATAGTCTTCTTTCCATAAGTGCATCAAGTTCTTCTAGATCATCATCAATAGTGTCACTGTCATTGTTTACAATATTGACTTATATTTTCTCCTTCTTGCATTTTCATTTCATCAAACTTACCTCTTAAACTTTCAAATTTGGCTCTCAGCACATTTGTATCTCCTCCATAGATGGTTTCTAGGGTATCCCACATCTTCTTTGAATTTGTACAGTTCTTTATGTGTTCAAATTCAGGATAGCTCAGGGATGATGCGATCTCCAATATTTCTTGATTGTGTTCACGCTTTTCTCTTAACTTTTCAGTGGTGAGAGGTGTTTTTGGGACTACATAATCATGTTCAATATAGCACTTAGCAGCATCACCAATATGAGTAAGATGCAATTTCATCAAACTCTACCATGCAGGGAAGTTATCATTGTTCGACTTTGGTACCTCCTTTTTATACATCTTGATCTTTTGCTCCAAGTACCTTCAAACTATTTTCAAGAGACCAAAGCTATGAAACCAATTGTTAGAATTAATTTAGAATAACTGAGAGGGGGGTGAATCATTTATCCTCAGGTCTAGATGTACCAATTGAAACTTTATAGCACTTTAAACAACTCAGATCCACTTAGCAGCAACAACATAAGTCAACAACATAAATATGCAATTTACTATTCAAATGTAATCAGCTAGTAGAAACTTAATAGTAAAACACAACATAAACATTCACACAAGTTGACACTGGTATTTAACATGGAAACCCAAATAGGGAAAAACCACCAGTAACATGCTACCAAGTTTTCACTCTTCTGAAGTGAGCTCTGCTATGAGCCAACCCTGTTGAAGGTTACAAAACACATTGCTAAATGTGTCTTGGTTAAATGATTTAATCACCCTGCCAGGAGTGACCTTGTTAGAGGTCTTAGAACATTCCACTTGAATGTCACCTTGCTCAAATGATTTATACATTGAATGTTAGGTCAACCTAGCTAAAGGATTTTGAATGATATAATGGTTAGAAAGTAATCAGTAGGTGTGATCTGATACATACAACTTACTTTGCAAATCTAGATCCAATTCAGCTCGTATGCTAATTCACTGAGTGACCTCCATTCTCATTTCAATCTTCAGATCTTCTTGGAAATCCTTCAAGCAATCACTTTCACAACTCTCTGCTTCTCTGTTCAGCCTTCTCTTCTATATCATGCCAATCAGTTAATTAACTATGCAATCCTCTTGCATACACTTTTTACATACATTGCTTCTTGAATAGCCTCTTGAGTTTATCTTATACCACTTCATCTAGGTAAGATAAATCTTTTTCCACTTAATGAAGATTGTAGATCTTAGGTTAGGTCAGATCCAACGGATCTTTCCATCATTTACATTTAATTTACTTCTCCAAAGTAATCACTAATTAAATCTTGGATCCATGCATTAATTATGATTACCCGTGTATTTAAATAATGTGGACCAATCGTGTTTATCCTTAATTAACTTTATATATCCCAATAAATTCAATTATGTCAGCCAAAGATCTCAAATCTCAACAATTACCAAAATACTACTGCTCGGCCAACACTGTGTTTTTCCACTTGGTCATCACTATTTTCCTCGGCAATTTACTGGCTCTTGGTCAACACTTAGAAATTATGCTCGACATACACTGGTGCTTGGTCGACACAAAATTTTATTGGCATATATTGTTCCCTATAAATTGACATCATAACTTAGTGTTATAGATAAACAACACATTACTTTTCCAATGTGCCAACTGATCAAATACCCTTGCAATTTCTCATAACTCAACCATTTCGCTCGGTCTTCTTGTTATCCTTGCCTTCAAATATTCTTCAACAACCAATTGATATGGTACTCAAACAGATAGCAATAGTCTTACTAGTTAATGTTTAACATCAATGACAAAACAACAATTGTTTACATTGTAGCTTTCCAACAAGACTGTGCTAGAACACTAATGATAGAGAAGAATGTTGTATAAAATTACTGGAGAGAAGTTGTAAGTACAATAGTCTATACCTTTAACTAATTACAAGTCAAGAAAGGTACTAATATTACACCTTATAAGTGTTTAAATTCTAACACTAACAAAGTTGTGGATAGTGCAAATGTTAGAATTGATAAATATACAGAAAATAATGAAGTTGAATGCAAGTAAGAACTTGAAGACTACAAATATTTCATTTACATAAACAAAGAAGAGCCCAGCAGTTTTGTTGAACCACAAAAAGAAGCTACCAAACAAAAGAATGGTGTTGCCAAGAAAAAAAAATGTCGAGACACAGAAAGAGTTTTTCGAGTATCAACACGAAAATACCAAGGAATCTGAGGCAGAAGCAGAGACACAAAATGAACCTGAAATGAATTTGCATGATGTATCTAAGGATGAACAACAAGAGAAAAGGAGACCAGAGCCTACACTAGAAAAATATGTACGAAGACATCGTAAATCAGATCAAATCATTGGAGAAAATGATTCAGAGGTCGTGACAAGAAGAAAATTGAAAAATTAGACGTACTTATTATGTGAACTTGAGCTCAAATTAGTGAAACATTCTTTGGATAATGAAGAATGGATACAGGCTATGAATGAATAAATTGAGAAAATTGAGAAGAATAAAACCTGGACACTAGTACCTAGACCAAAGGACAAGAATTTTATTGGAACTACGTGGGTTTTTATAAATAAGCTGAATGAACATGGAGAAGTTACAATAAAAAAGGTCAGACTGCTATGCAAAAGTTATTCACAAGAAGAAGGCATTGACTATGGTGAGAAGTTTTCCATAGTTGCTAGATTGGGAGTTAGAACTTTACTGGCTTATGCAGCTTACAAAGGATTCAAATTATATCATATGGATGTCAAATCAGCATTTCTGAATGGAATACTAGTAGAATATATATACATTGAACAAGTAGAAGGATTTGTATATTCGAGCAAGAGGAATATGGTCTGCAAGATACATAAAGCATTGTATGGATTGAAGCAAGGCCCTAGAGCATGGTATAAGAGATTGCATAATTACTTATTCAAGATCAGATTTACAAGGACTGATGACTATAGTAATCTATACTTAAAATCTGAGAAAGGTATAACTGAGAGGGGGGGTGAATCAGTGGTCTCAAAAATTTATCCTTCAAAATTAACCACCAATCAATAAACCTCATATTAATATGTCCCTACAAGATGCATGCCATGAAATACTAATAATGATTAACTATCTGTCGGTTTTCTCTGTCAATCCTTATTCTTTCTTGATTATCGAGAAGTAGTATAACTATTTACCGAAACTCAGTAAATAAGCAGAGTATACTGATCAATCCAGAGTTAGATATGTAAGATGCAAGACAGTAAAGAAATGAATCATACACACATAATACATGAATTTTAACATGGAAACCCTATTAAGGGAAAAACCACTGGGACCGGTACCCCAAATTTTCACTCTTTTGAAGTGACCCCTGTTAGGAGCCAACCCTGATAAAGGTTACAAACACACTATTAAGTGAGACCTTGTTAGAGGATTTTATACATAGAGATTTTCACTTAGTATCGGGTATCTATTTCTACCATCCTTGAATCAGCCTCCTTCTTAGATTGTCAATAAGTATCGGGCAAGTCCAATGCTACTTTCATGAATCAACCTTTTTTGGCACTCCTTGAGATGTACTCAATATATAGAAGGCTGTTAATTCCTGCTCGGTTAAGAGACTTGATGCTTCAATGGTTAAACTAAAACACTATGACCTATTCATATTGTAACTTTGAATTGCATATAATCAGATCTATTTAAGTACATTACCTCTCTGACCAATGTATCAATTCAATCCTTGTGCTCCATTCTTTCTTCTTTGTGATGTTGTGCTCACTATTCATCGGTGTCTGTAGAATTTCTTAGCTCTTCTTCAACTTGTTTGATCAGGACTATATAAATTTTTTCTTCATCAATTTCTCTTCAGCATCCTCTTTTTATTCACTCCCCTTAATCCCATTCGTAAATGAATTAAGCTTGTCTCTTATATAGACATGATATTCATTGTTTCTTGATTCTTGATTCTTGGCATGAAAAACAATCCAACCAATTAGATCTAAAGCATAAATCTTGATTTGTCTTGTAGATATCTTCTTGTCAACTGTACAAATCATCTTTAAATCAATCACTTATCTCTGGTTGAATAAAACAAAGTAGACAACCAGTTAAGTCTATTTTTAGCTCTACCAGCTAGATATTTTGTCATTTTCTAAACTCTCTATTATGTTGGTCACCACTACAGTTAGTCATAGGTGACAACTGATAGTTCCATTGGTGAGACTCTAGTTAACTTTGTGATCTCTTTTTGTTGGGCATCATTAGAATTTTACTTGTTGGGAAACACTTTCTTTACCTTGTCGAGCAAACTTCTGACTTTGCTCGTCGGGCATCCTGTGGTTTTTCTTTGTTGGTCAACACTATACTTCTGATCATCAGGTATCACTATGACTATTCTTCTTTTCTCTATCCATCAGTGTGCACTTCATCATTTTTGTTTGTCACTTAGTGAATACTTGACTTTTATGCATTTCTGAAAGCATAACTTTGGTTCCTTTGGTTCTCTAAAGTCTTTGGCATTATGTACATGATCATACAGATGATATCAAGTTGACATCAATGAAAATACAATATATTAACTGATTTAATGTCTTGCATTATCTTCAACTTAACATTATCAAACATCCAATCAGTTACATGTCATCAGATATCATATTTGGAGGACAAGATGTTTTATGCCAAACATTTTCAAATGAGATGCAAACTGAATTTGAGATGTCTATGTTTGGAGAGATCAAATTCTTTGTTGGATTTCAAGTATATCAAATGAAGGTATCTACATTAATCAATCTAAATATATCAAGGAGATACTAAAAACCTTTGGCATGGAGGTCTCCATACCTGTAAGTAGACCTATGGCTAGTCGATAGAAACTATCAAAGATTGATGTGACAGCTGGAGTCAATCAAACCCTATATAGTTTAATGATTGGGAAGCTACAATATGTTGTCCACAATAGACCATATATTGCATTAGAAATTGGGATTGTTGCAAGATATTCTACAAATCCTAAGGATAGTCACTTGATGGCAATGAAAAGGATTTTGAGATATTTGAAGGGAACAGAGGACTATGGATTATATTATAAGAAGAATGAAAAGTTTGAACTAAAATTTTATATAGATGTTGATTGGGTAGGTAATGTTGATGAAAAAAAGAGTACAATTGGAGGTGCATTCTTTTTAGGAAAGAGATTTTATCATTTTAGTTGCACCTTAAATTGATAAATTGGTTGTTATCTTACATTGAATTATGGACTTGATGAGTTGTTGTCCTAAGTGCAAAATTTTGCTTAAATTTATAAGAGAAAGTAGATATGCAACATAGCAAGTATAAACATCAGAAGGATTTCATAAAAGTACATCTATTCGACACTATTGTTCAGAGATTGAAGACATGAAGTAATTTTATTTTGCATTCTTAATAAACATTGATAATGTTCTAGGTATTGATCTGATTCAAGAAATTTTAAGAAAAAAAATATAAAAATGATCATTACATTGGACATTCAAAATGAATGTAATAAGAAAGTATTCCTACATAGGTCCCATCTCTCAATTAAAAATATATAGAAGATATACAATGTAGAGATGATAAAGGAGCATTGAAGGATTTAGGGATCTAGGCATTGCCTTAGAGAGGACTTTAAGCATGCTGATAATCTGTCATCTAGATCTTCATATCTTTTTCTTTGTCATCATCCTAAAATCTCTTTTTGGTCTGATCTTGCATCATAGAGAGAAAGAGTAGTTAGATCCAAATTGGATCTAAACAATGCATAAATCCCTAAAAAAAATAGCATGCTTGTAACGCCCCACCAGGGAACCCAAGAGAGATTAACCTAGAACATGTCACTATGTGTGCTGAATAATTTTTATTTTAAGTTAACATAAAGAAACATACATTCATGCAAAAATAATTACCATTTATACACGTCTTACACTCACATAGATTATAGGACTAAAGGGTTCCTTGACGTTGAATTACTTAAAGAAAAACACAACCAACAATATAACAAAAGATTCCATCTGATTAAACATAACAAATACCACTTACATAACCATAATTACAAACCTCATGGATAACCATGAAACCACCATAACACACATCCACTGCACATGTCATAGGGTATGTGGTAATCTCTCTAATCTACTTAATATATAATTTCCAGATTAGGTATTAGATGCGATACTCTAATACAAGATTTACAATAATCAAATTACATAATAAATGATGAAGGAACATAAAGAGCTCATCTACAAGAAACCATCAAGCACCTGGTACAAGGACGTCGAATTTCAATGGGTAAAGAATCACTACCACCCGTCTGTATGAAAGCACAAAGGTCCACCCCACCATGCTGAGGAGATAACAATAGATCCCAATCGGATATCCAAAACCAAGAAGGAATAACCACTAAGCAAGAGATCCTGATAGCTCTCTAATCTGGTGTACTAATCATCACAAAAGGTAAGACTCACTAATCCAGAGGAAACTGACAACATAGGAAAAATAGCATGTGTAAAGGAAGGTGTCATCATGTACGTCTAACCCTTAAGTTCAGCCCCGATAATCACAAAGGATTTTGGCACCTAAGTGACCATACACGGAGCTAATGTCCTCTCATACTGACAAGGCCACTAACTATGTCAGATACCTCGCAGGGCAACTAACATCTTCTCAACACCATCTTAGCCTATACTAGAACTCAAGCATGGGTGATGACACATCTTATTAATCCATTTTAATATCCCCAAATATGTCTTTAGTTATCACTTATTAAGAAACTCCACAATAAGCAATCCAGTAGTCTCTTACGGACACGAAACTTATTGTAAGCCACCCCCTACTACACATCTAGGTAACCTACCCTAGGCTGAGAGATCTTAACAGATCTAGCAAAGGTCACAACCCTAGTGTACCCCAAATCAGTATCCCATACAACAGGAATAGTCACATGGTCAGTTTAGGGTAATATCATGAACACACACGCCATAGAGTAACAGAAATAATAAACATTTCCCCTCCCAACCTCTGTATACATCCTAGGTCATCTAATGCCCCCACAATAATGCATACAAGCAAAAGAGAAACATACAGATGCGTAAAAATAAAAATGTCCTAAAAGAGTGAAAAATGAGCTATATCCATGTAAATACTTATAGTTAACCCATAAATAATCTCCATCTAGTTAATAACTTAATCTGAAGTAATTTAGGGTAACTTGTATTTAAACCATTTACAACTACCTCTTGAAATTAAATAAACTAATCAAGACATCCATTAATTATTTCAAATTAGTTATTTAAACCTATGGCCTCCAAACGCCTCAAACTACAATCCACATTGATTAATTTAAATTAACACAATCACGTATTTAATAAAAATTAACCATATATATTTATTAATTAAAATTTAATATAAATATATCTATTAATTAAAATCAATTAAAAAATAATAAATAACATATTATAAACTAATTATATTGTTAAATGATTACAATATAATATACCCATCAATTAATTTTAGTAACATATTAAAATCTAACTAATTAAAGAAAAATAAATTTATTAATTAATAATTAAAAAAAATGAATGTAACCAATTTTGAATTAAATGAATTTTTAAAAACAAAACATAAAAAAAAAAAGAATTTTAAAAAAAGCAAATACAAGTGGGGGGATCCACGTGGTTTCCCCCCACCCTCCTTTTCCCTTGGCCGCCGACACCGATGGCGGCCGAATGGCCTGTTGCAGCCTTTAAGGCTGCGCGCATACAAAGGCACGCAGAGGGGGTGAGGGGATGGGGTCCCACCCCCCCATTCTATAATATATATTTTTTTCTTTTATTACTTTTTAAACTGCGATTTCAAACAAACAAAATTCGCATAGAATTTAATTAATACATTAAAAAAAAAATTTAGCATTCCGAAAATACGGAATTACGAAAAGGTAAGTATTTTTTTTATTTAATTTTTTTGCCTTTTTACCAATTTTTCTTTCGTCACTGTGTAAATTTGTTTTTTGTCTTTTCACCAGTTTGTATCAAAATAAAGACTGGGTTTTGTTTAAATAATTTAATTTTTTTACCATGAAATACATAAAACTAAATGCTTTATTTCTTTTATAGTTAAGAGTATAGACAAGATTAATTTTTCAATTCCTAGGAGTTTTATAAGAGACCTAATTATGAAATTTCGATGGCATAACTGTACCTTACTAAGAAACACATAATTATGAAAATGATGGATCCAAGCTTCCCATAATTCCGAAAATATCAAAACATTAAACAACCATGAATTTAATTTTCTCTATAGTTTAAACTATAGGAAGGACTAATTTTTCATTTTCTAAGAGATCTAGAGGGAATTTCTTCCCAAAATTTTGACAGCATAACCCTACGATGCTAAGAACACATAGAATGAAAGAAATTTAGATCTAGGGTTTCTATAAACACCCGAAAACATAGAAATAACCATAAACCATTTTAAAAGCCAAAATATTGAACATGCATTAAAATAACACAAAAAACCTCAGATCTACAAAACTAAAACCACACATGGCTAATGAATCCTACCTTGATTCCAATGCTAGAAACAGAGGAATGTAGCTTGGAGGATGAAAGCAAATCTGAAAACCCTCAACCTCAATTCAACCACAGATTTGGCAACAACGAAGATCCGAGCACACACACACAAGTAATAGAAAATCCTAAAAACTTCAAAGCAACAAGGATCCACAACAATCCACAATCCTTCAAAAATCTCCAAATCACCAAGAGCTCTCCAAATCTCAAAAACCTGTTCTGAGAGAATGAATGACCAATTCCCCCTTAAGAGATTCAACTTCCCCTAAACATGCAAAGGTTGATGACAACTACCAAGTCAATCCCTAATTTAACTCAACTTGAAAATTGAAAGTAAATCCAAATTATTTAAATAAAGTAAGCTTTATTGCCACAACTCAACTTTGACTCCTAATTACAAGTTAAGATATTTCAATTTGAAAATACTTTTTCAACACATTTATGCACATGTAATTAATAAAATATTTAATTAAATAGATTAAATATTTATGTCACAATAATGCATGTAACCAAATATTTTCTTATTTAATTAATCATATAAGCACATTTAATATAGTTTTTAATTAAATATTTAATTAAATCAAAATATTCAAATATTTTAATTTAATTAATTATTTAAAATAACCTTAGGATATAATTAAATAATCGATTCAACTATAATCCATTAAATCACAGAATATGGAAAATCGCTCAATAATCCAAAAATCACCTAAAAGCATAATCAAGCAAAACACATACATACACAAGAGAGAGGGTATTCAAATTCTGTCAACCTAGACAAATCCAGATAGGATAGTCATACTGAAACTCATTCAACATTAGGACGATTAGGCTTAGGTTAGGGTTTTGGATCTGTATGTTACCTCCCCTCTTTACCATTGAGATGAATATTTATGGGCACACTCACTCCTGCCAATTCAGGGAAGACGATGCCCTGTACTTGCAATCCTTTCATCAAAGAACACACATGTACATACATAATATAATATCGCAACCAATGATAGGGATCAGTTGAATGTGTGGATCTCACTGAAGAAAGTAACTACGTCTCCGTCCTCTACCACAATAACACATCGACAAGTACATCAACATATAAAACAACCATACACATGCAAGTATGGGGTAAGTATATCACAATCTGAAATCAACATATAATAATCAACATGAGAACATCATCACATCTATCCATGCATAAGATAAAATCATGACATCATAAATAAGTATCGTCATCAAAAGAAATAATGACAACTCACATGAAATGTGGCGTAAAAGAATTCGACCAATAAACTGAAACCAATGCAGGTAAAAGAGTACGACATCACAAACTAAAAAGAAAAACATGAGTGGGTATTACAATGGTACAATCACACTTTTAGAAGTGCATATCAAATATGTAAACATCAATGCAATAATAAGGTACACATGTGCAATAACTGAACTAAGTATCAAAGGGACATAGTGTTATGAAACCTTTTACTACATATAGTTTATATCTTGTATGAGAAAGAAATTGCTCAATAGAGAATTCTGATGTTAGGTCTATAAATTCAACTAGAAAACCCACATTCATACATAAATGTCATCCCACATGACATTTACATAAAAACATGGATTTACTGATTGAATCCATGAACCTAACATCAAGATTCAAAATTGATTGTGTACAAGTAAGAGATTTTCACAAGTTCTAAAGTATTATATGTAGGAAAGAAAAGAAGGCACAACAGGGTGATAACAATGTTGTTATAAGAGATACATGTGAATGAAATGATGTAGAGTGTTCCTAAATGAAGGATGTAATAGAAAATAAGGAAGCAAACTTGCAAAGAAATGAGTTAACACTGTACTTTTGGTACCTTGTCAATATACAAAACATGCATGAGATACCATATAAATTTTTGTTTTGAAAGCAATACATTGAGGTAGTTCAAGAAAAAATAGAGGACACTAAATGTTGGAATAGACCAGAGTTCATGTCTAAAAGATCTAACTATTTCTATTAGAGATTAGAAAGAAGCATATACACATGGTTCAATCATCAATTGAACACCATGTAAGTGCTTTAGCTCATTACAATCTTGAGTATTACCAATCTAAATAAAAGTTGTGAGAAAGAAATTAATGATGGCCACTTTATAATATTAGGCATACACAAGATGAAATAATAGTGTTTCTATTATAAGAGATGTATGTGCTAAAAAGAAATATAGTGCATGAAGTTCACAAGAAGGAGGAAGACAAAAAAGGGAAACATTTTTATACTAATATTGTTTTCTTCATGTGTAGATTGAATTCTAACTAAAAACGTAATCATTACAATGTGTGCAGGAAAGGTATATGTTGGCAATGAGCCTTATATCATGAATTTGATCCATGAGAGTCAGGAGCTCATGCTCAAACCCCATGGGTAATAATTCAATATGCTGAAAAGATGCTAAAAAATCAGCCATGTGCACAAGGCCAAGTTGTAATAGTTAGGCTGTCTTTCAAGGATGATGTGTACATCAAATTGTTTGAGGTTCATCTTAAACACAATGAATGCTACATGAATCAAGAAAATAAATAGAATAATAGTGTAACCAAGGTATATTTTGAATTAAAATGCTCGGATCTTAAAACATGTGGTATTACAACATAACAGTGAGGTAATCAAAGCTCTATGTCTAATATAACAAAGATGAATTATTTTTTTGAAGTTATAAATTGAAGGAACAGAGAAAGAGAATCATAGTATCAAACAGTGGCTACTATTTGCAATTTCAAAGCTGAATTGAATACCAAATTACATGTATTTTTAGGTTAGATTTTTAGTAATGAACAGAACATCAGTATGTTAAAACATTAAATCTATGCAGAACCCATGCATTTTTCTTAAAGGCTAAGTACCAAGTTCTATGGAGGATACAGCTTAATTGTGAAGTATCATGATGTGTACATCAACAAGCATAGTGTAGTATAATGAAATAGAAACTAGGTATAAACTTTAATGAGGAGAAAATAAGGAAGCCAAATGGAAAAGGAGCTTGAGGTTATATATTTTTAAAAAAAACTATAGACAGCATATAATAATAGAGCTAAAAGTACATCTACAACCATGCTATGGAGTGGCATTATTGACAGTAAAGAAGAAATCAGAAACAAAAGATGTATACAAATTGCTGACAGTATATAGTGCCAGCGAAGTAAGAATGAAAATGAAGTATGTCTTATTTTTGCTATTGACAAAGTGTAATTACTTTATACTACTCCAAATAAGGAAATAAGAAGACAAGGATGTTCAAAATTCAAACAGCAGTCAAAGAAGACACAAAAGGAGAGTAACTCATCTTTTTGAAACTTGCAGATCTAATGTTGTCCAAGCTTGAGCTATTCGCACACCATATACTTGGGATGAGTCTAAAAATATGACTGGAGGAGGTTGAGAAACCCTATATCCTTCAGTCATACTTCAGACTGTCCCCAAAATCATAGTGGTAAAGATCCAGTTCTCATCTAGTTCACAGACACTAGTTGAAGTCTGAGTACATACAACGCCATTATTTTTGGCATAACCCGAATGAAACATACATGTACTTTGTAGAAGAGATGCAGAGATAGTAAAGTTCAAACATAGCTGGAGGCTGAGTCTACAGTGCCATTATTATGGCATAGCGAGAGATACCCACATAATAAAAGCCATGGGAGAAGAACTCAAAATTCCTTTTATAAAATACAAAGTGATATATATGTAATCTGCATTTGAAGCTGTAGTTCAAAAACTGAAATGCATGGAGGGCTCAATGCTTGTCAAAAAAAATAATAAAGCCGAGTTCAAGGTGCCCCACAACTAACTCTTAATGGAACTTGAGTTCCATTTAAGCATGCAATGACCCAGAAAGAAAAGAGTCAAGTTCACATTCCTAGCTCGAGTTTGAGATGCATAGATAGTGATAAATGGTGAAGGACGAGTTCATACCAAGCAACAATAGCTCGAACCTGAGTGAAGCAAAGATAAAAAATGCGGTGTCATTACTATGGAATGAAGGCATCAACAAAAACCCCGTAGAAGGTGGAGGTCTTTTTCATTCCAAAAGGAGGAGTCTGAGTTCTTACAAACAATATATGGTGGCAGTTGAAGAAGCGTTAACTCAACATTCATCAAGCTCTTCATCAATAAAAAACCCAAAGCTTGTCGACTCTGAAGATATGATAACCCCCATACGATTCAAAGTGCACAAAAAATAATTTGAAGCTACCAAAGAATGAACTAATACATACAACACTATTTTGTTGCTATTTCCAACTTCATGTTATAATTATGCATGGTGGCACCCAAATAATAGAAAAAACCTAAACTCTTTGCCTCTCAACACAAAAAATGCAGAATGCAATACATTACAAATGATGCCTATGCAAAAATCAATAAAAGTTTTGAATCCACAATGTGGAGTTAAGTCTTTGACAATCATAGTGCACGACATTCTAACTCCAATTGCCATGATAGTTCTTTCAAAGGATGCCTCAAAATAGTAATGAGATATTTGTTTTGGGTCATGTTGACCATGGTAGAAGGGTGTCGAGTTGGGATAAGTCTAAATTCATGTCTCATATGTTAGGGTTTTTAAATATGGGTTTCATCCCCTTATGCTTAGTTTTTTGGCAAATATGGATCAGGTCATTACCATATGTTGTGGTTTTTCAAAAGCTAGAGTTCCATCTTAAATGTGCTCTCGGGGTCATGTTTTTTGGATATGTTATTATGTTTATGTAAAGTTGAAAATCTAAAAGTATCAACATTAAGGGATATAGATCTAAGGCTAGATTTTGGGCATGATTTGTGCTTTAGATTTAGGATTTTATAGAGATTGTAGAGGGCTTGTTAAAAGCTATATTTGTGGGCATCAATTGGGACTAGAAATCAGGGATCTATCTATTTTAGAGGCACTTTAAGGGGGGATACTTCATTTTTGAAATAGGCCTTGGAGGCTATATATTGAAACTTCTTATTTATTATAAGGTGTTTGAAATTGGGTGAGAAGAGGCTTTTAGTGAACAGTTTGTTCCTATACCCCCCTTTTATGCATTTTGTATCCATTCTTGCAGATTTTGGAGGTAATAAAGTTGGCTTTTCCATTATCATATATTTTCTGAGTTTTGTTTCATTTATCCTTTCAAGTTTTTTGCAATTAAGTGTATATTGATTTAAAACATAGATTAGCGAATTGATACAAATTCCTATTCTAGGTTTAAAGAATTGACCTTTTGCAGAAAGTTATCTGTTTGTTGGTTGAATTCCTACTATTAGTGGTACCAAAACCCTAATAAGGAATTTTGAACTATCCTAGGTATTGAGAAGTGAAATCAATTACAAAACTTAGTAGTGTGTGTTTTATAAGCACAGTCTTGCAAATTATTATAAATCTACATTCATCTTTGGTGTATCACCTTTCCTAATTAGTCTTTTTTTTTATTATTTTCCAAGTTCTCTTTCTCCCTTTCCCCAAAACCATAAAGATTCATTATTAGGTTATATTCCAAATTCAATAGGAACCAGCCTAGAATCTGGAGATTCATTCTCCAATCCATGTAGGAGAATGTTTCCATGTTTCAACAGGATGGCTAGATTCTGCATCTAGCTATAGGCGTAATCCTGATTGACAATAGTTTTTAGGCACGCCTAGTGGGAATGCGACCTGCTTCATAGTTATTTGAAGTTATTATTTCTTATTGCTGTTGTGGTGTGGACAACAATATTTTTTCCTTTTGAGAAGGAATTTTATTAGCACCTGGCGACTATGTTTGAAGGTTTAGCTATAGATTCAGTTACAAACTTATCTTAATGAGAAAAGCTGCATGAGAATAATCCTCTCTTCTCAGCGGGTCTGATTTTTTATTGTTTGATAACCCTATCTTTGAAGATCAATCTGCCATTTCTGAAAGCCATGAGGTAATTATTGAAGATTTTGGTTTTCCTGAAGACTTAAGTGTCATTGATAATTATGGATAAGAATTACCCATTTTTGAAGAACTAACAAAAGATCATCTCACTGTTGTAGCATCCATGAGTGGTACTGCTACTGCAAGATTGAAAACATATCAAAGAAAGGTACCCCAAACTAACAAGTTTGTTATACCACCTATAGTTCAGCAGAAAGTGCCACTAGTACAGATGGCTATAAATTTGTCATTTGTGGCTTTCAATGTTGGTAGCTCATTACAAATTGTTGTACATCATGATATTCCACCAGCAAAACTAAAAGGTTTGACATATTTTAATGGTGAGAATCATATTTCAGCAATTGAGCATATTAAAGATATTGCTACTTTATGTGGATTACATCAAGTTACTCATGATGATGTAGCATTGAAACTGTTAGCATCTTTACTTAAGGGTAAAGCGTTAATCTGGTTTAGAAGTTTGCCAATTAATTCTATTAGTACATGGGATGAATTGGGTACTGTGTTAATCAGTAAGTTTGAAGATAGATCAGATAATTTCTCCTCGGTTGAGCAGTTAACTTCTATTAAGAAAGATATTAATGAGCATATTTCTGATTTCAACTTTTTTTTTCAACGAACTTGGGACAAAATTCCAAGATCTGTTAGGCCATCTAATGACAATGCATTTCTTTTCTTTTTGAAAGCATTTAACCCTGATATTGCACTTATGATACATTCTATGGGAGGTAATACTTTACCTGCTACTTATGATGTTTCTGTCAGAGCTGAGAATAGTTTGATATAGGATGGAAAGTTACCTCCAAGGCCTCCAATGCCTTAGTGTGTAGAAATACAAGAAATTGGACCAATTGACATACCGCAAATTGCAGTTATCCCACTAGTACCAGCATTAAATATGCAAGTTACAGCGAAGGAATATGCTGCCACATCTCCTATTAGGGAGTTAAAGGACACAAGTGACAACATCTTGAAGACATTGCAGAATTTTGGTAATGAGATTACAAATTTGAAGAGGCAGCAGGGTCAATACAATAGACCTCCGCAAGCTTCTTACCAACAAAATAGGCCTTTGAATCAAGCTTCAAGCTCAAACTAGCCAAGGCAAGCACTAGGAAAACAAAGGAATTATGGTCAAAGAGCAGGTCAAGCATACAATTATGCAACTCCAAGTACTTCTAAAAAGTTGACAGTAATCCCTCAAAATAATTATGTGCAACAAGTGGAATGGTGCAACACATGCAATGATGGGCATTATTGGCCGGATTGCCCTCATGCACTAGAAGCTAGAAGGAAAGATGTCCTAAAAGGATATCTAGCTAATAATCAATCAAAGGTACAGTTGGATCAATCACAAACACAAGGTAACCCTAATATGTCTTTGGTAAATTTTAGTGATGAAGATATTGTTTTAGCAGCAAATTTTGATCCCAATCAAGTATGGAGACCTATAGCAATAGGAACAAGGTCAAAAACCAAGGCTGGAAATGATCAACAACCTAATGATAAAGTGCAACAGCCTATTGTTATGGATCAACAACAAATGAGGCAACATGTACAAACCCATAAAGGAGTAGAACAGTCAGTTCAAACAGTAAAAGAGCTTACTGTTTTAAAACAAAAGCAAAAGGTTAGTGTTCAAAACTTCAATATTATTGTTCATTTCAAGAAAGAAAATATTCCCTTATCCATGTGGGATGTTTTAGCTCTACCAGGCCAAAAATATTTGTTACAAGAAGCATTATAAAAAATTACCTTATCTGATGAAGTTTTTGTTGGAAAGTGACAATGCAAGCAATTGTTATTTTGTCATTGTTGTCAAACCTTTACTGGTGAGACTATTGTTATCTATTTGAGTACCATATCTATTGTTGATGAAGAAGATTTAGCAAGAAGACCAAGTGAATGGTTGAGTTAAGGAAACTAAAAGGGTATTTGATCAGTTGGCACTCTGGCAAAGTAATTTGTTGTTTATCTTTCAAAGATAGTTTTTCTGGCTTTCTGTGTCGAGCAAGTTTGGCTTGTGATGGGAAAAGTTGCTTATGCTGAGAAAAGTTTCTTGTGCCAAGAAAAGTTGCTTGTGATGAGAAAAATTTGTTCAATGCCGAGCAACATTGAAATTGTTGAGTGGAAACAGTGATGTTGGCTGACTTACAGTAATTGGATTAATGAGGATATTTGAGATCTCTGGCCAACTTAGTTGATTTTATTGGGATATGCAATGTTAATTAAAGATTGATCCATGTCATTTAATGTATGGGTAACCGTAATTAATGCATGGTTTCAATATTTAATTAGAGACTACTTTGGAGAAGTAAATGTAATGCAAAGATGGAATGATCTGTTGGATCTGACCTAACCTAAGATCTACGATCTTGTTTAAGCGACAAAAGATTTATCTGACCTAGATAGAGAGGTATATGATAACCTCAAGAGGTTATTAATTACGTGTGGATGACTGTATGTGTATGCAAAAGGTTTTCTTATTTGATTTACTATTTGGCATGATCTAGCAGAGAAGGCAAAAGGTAGAGGCAAAAAAGTTGCATGTGTGATTGCTTGACAGATTTCCAAGTAGATCAGAAGGTTGAAATGAAAATGTAGGCTATCTAGTAAGTTAACATTAAAGCTATAATTGGATCTGAATTGCAAAGTAAGTTGTATGTAACAGATCACAACTATTGATTACTTTCTTACCATTGTATCAGTTAAATCCTTTAACAAGGTTGACTTAATAGTCATTTGTATAAATCCTCTAACAAGGTGACATTCAGGTGGAATGTTCTAAGTCTTCTAACAAGGCCACTCCTGACAGGGTGATTAAATCCTTTAACCAGGTCACACCTAGTAGTGTGTTATTGTA
>MU227577.1:564403-576334 GCA_018584345.1 Thuja plicata | reverse complement strand
CAAATGATATCCTTTATCAAGTAGCTGTCCAACACTTAGTAGATTATGGTGCAAACCATCAACATATAGAACATCATCTATCTTATTCTTTCCATCCAAGGTGATGGATCCTCTGCCTATGATAGGTGTAGGAGTGTTATCTCCAAATATAACCATACCACCTTTGTATTTGTCTAGATGAACAAATCTATCCTTATCACCTGTCATGTGATGTAAGCATCCACTATCAATGATCCAATCAGTTCTGACATCTGCTTTGGAAATTAAGGCTAATTCATGATCTTCTTCTTTATCTGTAATGTCTATATCTTTGAGCAGTATTTCCATGTATTTAAGGGAAATGAATCAAATTTCATCTTCTCCTGAATCTTCATCAGTTACACCTTCTTCAGCATGGTAACATTCCTTCCTATATTTAGGTTTGTAATCATATCTGAACTTCTTTACTCTTATGGGACACTTAGATGAAAAGTGACCAATCTTATTACATGAAAAACACTTGAATGGAAGTTGTCCTTCATAATTTCCTTTCCCTTTCTTTTCTCTCTTAGCAATCATGGAAATTATCTCTTCTAACTCTTCATCAGTTTCTTCATTTTCATTATGACTAGGGATGTGTGGGGATTTATTACCGTGGATTAAAGTTTTGAAGGCTGTTTCATTCTTAGGTTTAGTCTTCAATCTTTATATCTTAAATGTAGAGATTTTTTTGATCAAAGTCTCTCTCTTGAAGTCTTGTGAGAATTGCATAGTTTCTTCTATAATACTGATCTTGTTTTCATAGTCTAATGTCAAAGTAGTTAACAACTTATCCATTATATCTTCTTCTAAAATTTCTCCTCCATTGTTTCTGATTGTAGATACTGCTTCATTTATCCTCTAATTGTAAGCTCTATTGTTTTCTTCTGGAAAAATCTCAAGGCTGTTGTATTTCTTCTTCCATGTCTTCCTGTGTGCATTCTTTGCTTGAACATCTCCTTCAAACATGTCTTCTAGATACTTCCATATGATATATGCTTTTTCAATCTTCTTGATTTCAGAAAATTCACTGTCAGATAAGGCACTGATTAGGGCTTCTTTGGAAATTGCATTATTGGTAAATGTTTCCTTCTGTCTTCTAGTAGCATCATCCTTTGCAAGGTATTTTAGAGATGGAATTACAACTTCTTGTGTAGCAATTTCAAAGATCTCAAATTCAATGCACTGTAGATGAGTTATCATTTTGTTCTTGCAATCCAGATAGTTCTCTCCATCAAACTTAGGGCTCTCTTTTCTAAAGTATGCCATTTGATCTACCTTAAGCTATTAGAATTTCTCTCCAAGGCTCTTGGCTCTGATACCAAGTGTTAGAATACTTCAGAGATAACTGAGAGGGGGGGGTGAATCAGTTATCTACAACTTTAAATCTTTATCTTATACTTATTAATCTAGATTGATACAAAGTAAATGCACATACAAATAACACTTTACACAACACATCAATTTGGTTATAGGGAAACCAAATGGTAAAAACCTTGGTGGGAATTAGTACCCACAAAGAACTATAATATTTATAGTGATCCCTATTAAAAGATCTTCCAACCCTGTTAGGAGTTGTACATTACAATGTAGTAGTATAGTGACCTGGTTAAGGGTCAAACCCTATTAGGAGTCTTTAACATATAACCCTATTAGGGGTGGTGGACTCACTATCCAAGTGGTGAAGGCTACAACCTTCTAGTTATTTGATACACACTATATCAACAAGATGAACTGTTGTTTGTGAAACTGCTTGTCTGATCAGTTCCTTTTATGCGCCAATGCTTTAACCTCTTGTAAAGAAATATAACAATCTAATCTATATTCTGAATGCTTCAACATAAATATCTATATTATCAACATATGATAAATATAGCTCTACTGTATCAACACTCTACTCTGCTTGTCAATCTCTGGCTTTCACAACTCTTCTCATTACAAATGACCTTCTATAATTACATACACCAAGTATGAGATCATGGGACCTATAGGAAAAATATTCTTAACATCCTTGTTGGCTCTACTAAGCGTGCAAGAATAATTACAACCGCGCAAGTCAATGCTGAACAGATGTGTCGCTTCACTAAGTCAGCTTCACCAATTTAATCATAAATTTGCAATCTTCTTGAAATATGTTTGGCACATTTAGATTAATATCAACAACTCATAACTAATCATGAATATACACATGCATATCCTGAAGATAGGTGCAACTCGATCAACACATTACATGCGTCGGCCTTAAACTGTTATTCCTCCAGAACTGTAACCGTCAATAACAGAATTACATATCTTTACTGAAACTTCATATCTGGGTCTGTGTGTATGAACATAGCATAGTAAACATGTCAACAACACGTATCTATCCATGTTTGTCTTCATTTCATCATATTGATAAGTACATATATAAGTAATACTGTGTATTATATGTTTTCATCAATGACAAACATACTATCAATCAACTGTTCAGAATCAAATCTCCAACAGTTTTTGCTAAATAAGGATTTCAACACCAAAAGAGTTGGATAGATCACAAAGGAAATGGAATATGACATTGAAATTAAAGTTACCAAGCCGATAAGAGGTAAGAGATTGTGTGAATAGCTTGCTGGAAATGGAGATAATAGTCCCAATGGGGATCCTGAAGAGATTTTGGCTTTAGAAGATAATAAGCAAGTTGATGTCCAAGATTTGCAGAATGACTGGGTAAAAGAGATGGTTGATTTCTTGCAAACAAGACAATCTCCTAAAGGTTTGGATAGATTAAAAATAGGGTATTTTAGAATACAATCTATTCCTTATTGTTTGCTGAATAATGTACTATATAGGAGAGATTATAATGGTGTATTATTGAGATGCATAAGTGGGGACCAGATTAACAAAGTTCTGGAAGAATTCCATGTTGGGTTAGCAGGTGGCCATTTTGCAGCAAGGAATACAACATTAAAAATAATTAAGGTTGGATATTTTTGGCCAAACCTATACAAAGATGCATTCATTTGGGTAAGAAGATGTTTGAAATTTGCTATTTTTTCAAACAAGCTAAGGTTAGCAGCTTTACCTCTTAATCCAATTCAAGTTGAGTATCCTTTTATCAAATGGGATTTAGATTTTATTGGCCGCATAAACCCTTTGTCAAGTTCAGGGCATAAGTATATATTAAAAACAATAGATTATTTTACTAAGTGGAATGAAGTTGTTGCATTGAAAGATGCAAATGAAACTTTAGTTCTAAATTTGTATGAAGATCTGAATGCAAGGTTTGGAACACCTGAGACCATTATTTCTAATAATTCTTTGGCCTTTTTAGGCACCAAGATTTATAATTAGGTAGTAAATAATAATGTTTATCTTAGTACCTCATCCAATTATTACCCACAGGGTAATGGACAAGATGAATCAACAAATAAAAATCTGATTCACATCATCAAGAGGACTATTGAAGACAACCAGCAAGTTTGGAGAAGCAAGTTGAAATAGGCTTTGTGGGCTGACAAAATTATTTTAAAATTATCAATAGGTAACTCACCTTATAAATTGGTTTATGGAAGAGAGGCAAGATTGTCAATTTCAGTAGAGCTAAAAATTTTGAGCCTGGTCAAGGAGTTGGATCTGTTGGACCAGCAACCCATCGAGGTAAGGTTAGCCTAATTGATAGAGTTAGAAGAGATTAGAAAAGAATATTTTCAGAAGTTGTAAGAATATCATGTTCAAATGAAGAATACATTTGACAAAAAATCTGTCGCAAAAGTCTTTCAAGAAGGTGATTTGGTTCTGAAATGGGATGAGAAGAAGAGAAGACCTAGTAAGCATTCCAAATTTGATGCCATTTGAGATGTTCCATTTGCGATTACAAGATGCAAGGCCCATAATTATTTTCAACTCTCAAACATGGAAGGAGAAGAATTGTCGATCCCGGTTAATGGGATCCACCTCAAGCATTGCTTTTGAGGTTAGTTGGTGTGAATAAGTGCTTTGCACATAGTTAGTTTCCTTTCAGTTAGTTGGTTAGTATTTCTTTTCACACAATGATAAAATCAAGAAGATACACATCATCCATAATTAGGAACTCCCTTGAATTCCTAGTTATAAGTGATGAATAGCCCAATAATGTGATCATGATGGGAAGAGAAGTTATTTTCAGATAGTTTGCTTTGTCATTTTGAAGGCAGAATGAATAGGAATAGCAATTTAAATCACATGATATGTGCATGAACATCATACCCATCATATGAGACATGGATAATTTCCACTATCCCATATCATATGTATCATTCCCACACCAATATCATTCATTCAAAGATTGTTGTTCAAATGCATTATGCCTTCAAGTTTGGTTTTTATTTCTGGACAACATCATTTCTATCTAGACTTATGTTCATCACATGATGCATGGATACATTCCACTACATCACATCAAAAAAATAATTCCATACAACAAGGAGGAAGTAGAGGGTGTTGTTTATTCATAGTTTTTGTTATCTCTAAGTGTTGATTAGCACAAGTTCAGTTTTCAGTTTTCAGTTGGTTTTCAGTTTTAGAAGTTTAGTTGTTCCTAAAGGTTGAAGACTCTGGCCCAATGGATATATAGAAGGCAGCTGGTCTATTTTTTTCAGCAGGCAAACACTCCCAAGAGGTCGCCAAAAAATGTTATCATTTTAGTTGCACATTAAATTGATAAATTGATTGTTATCTTACATTGAATTATGGACTTGATGAGTTGTTGTCCTAAGTGTGGAATTTTGCTTAAATTTAGAAGGGAAAGTACATATGCAACATAGAAACTATAAATAGTAGAATTATTTCATAAAGGTACATCTATTCGACACTATTGTTTAGAGATTGAAGACATGAAGTACTTTTCTTTTGCATTCTTAATAAACATTGATAATGTTCTAGGTATTGATCTAATTCAAAAATATTTAAGGAAAAAAATATAAAATTGATCATTACATTAGAAATTCAAAATCAATGTAACAAGCAACTAATCCTACATAGGTCCCATATCTCAATTACAAACATATAGAAGATATACAATGTTGAAAATGATAAAGGAGCATTGAAGGATTTAGGGATCTAGGCATTGCCTTGGAGAGGTCTTTAAGCATGTTGATAATCTATCATCTGGATCTTCATGTCTTTTTCTTTGTCATCATCTTGAAATCTCCTTCTGGTCTGATCCTATATCATAGAGAGAAAGAGTAGTTAGATCCAAATTGGATCTAAACAATGCATAAATCCCTAAAAAAATAGCATGCTAAAATCACACTTTCAGAAATGCATATCAACTATGTAAACATCAATGCAATAACAAGGTACACATCTATAATAACTAAACTAAGTATCAAAGGGACATAATGTTATGAAACATTTTACTGCATATAGTTGTTATCTTATATGACAAAGAGATTGGTCAGCAAAGAATTCTGATTTTAGGTCAATAAATCCAACCAACAAACCCACATTCATACATAAATGTCATCCCACATGAAATTTACATACAAACATGGATTTATAGATTGAATCTAGAAACCTAACATCAGGATTCAAAATTGATTGTGTACAAGTAAGAGATTTCCACAAGTTCTAAAGTATGATATGCAGGAAAGAAAAGAAGGCACAACAGGGTGATAACAATGTTGTTATAAGAGATACATGTGAATGAACTGATGTAGAGTGTTCCTAAATGAAGGATGTAACAGAAAATAAGGAAGAAAACTTGCAAATAAATGAGGTAACACTATACTTTTTGTACCTTGTCAATATACAAAACATGCATGAGATACCATATAAATTGTTGTTTTGAAAGAAATACATTGAGGTAGTTTAGGAAAAATAGAGGACATTAAATGTTGTTACAGACCAGAGTGCATGTCTAAAACATCTAAATATTTCTATCAAAGAATAAAAAGAAGCATATACACATGGTTCAATCATCAATTGAACACCACATAAGTGCTTTAGCTCATTACTATATTGAGTATTACCATTCTGAATAAAAGTTGTGAGGAAGAAAGTAATGATGGCCACTTTATAACAGTAGGCATATGCATGATGAAATAATAGTGTTTCTATTATAAGAGATGTATGTTCTAAAAAGAAATACAGTGCATGAAGTTCACAAGAAAGAGGAAGACAGAAAAGGGAAACATTTTTTATACTAATGTTGTTTGCTTCATGTGTAGATTGAAGTCTAACTAAAAATGTAATCATTACAATGTGTGCAGGAAAGGTATATGTTGGAAATGATCCTTATATAATGAATTTAATCCATGAGAGTCACGAGACCGTGCTCAAACCCCATGGGTAATAATTCAATATGCTGAAAAGATGCTAAAGCCAAGTTGTAATAGTCAGGCTGTCTTTCAAGGATGATGTGTGTGTACATCACATTGTTTGAGGTTCATGTTAAACACAATGAATGCTACAGGAATCAAGAAAAGAAAGAGAATAACAGTGTAGCTGAGGTATATCTCAGAATTACAGTGCTCAGATCTTAAAACATGTGGTATTACAACATAACAGTGAGCTAAATAAAGCTCTATGATCTAATATAACAAAAATGAATTTCTTTTTGAAGTTATAAATTGAAGGAACAGAGAAAGAGCATCATAGTATCAAATAGTGGCTACTATTTGTAATTGCAAAGCTGAATTGAATACCAAATTACATGTATTTTGAGGTTAGATTTTCAGTAATGAACATAACATTAGTATGTTAAAATATTAAATCTGTGTAAAACCCATGCATTTTTTTTAAAGGCCAAGTACCAAGTTCTATGAAGGATACAACTTAATTGTCCAAATAAGGAAGCCAAATGGTAAAGGACCTTGAGGTTATATATTTAAAAAAAAATTGCAGATAGCATGTAATTACAGAGCTAAAAGTACATCTACAACCATGCTATGGAGTGGCATTATCAACAGTAAAGAAGAAATCAGAAACAAAAGATGTATACAAATTGTTGACAGTATATAATGCCAGCGAAGTGAGAATGTAAACGAAGTATGTCTTATTTTTTCTATTGACAAAGTGTAATTACTTTATACTACTGCAAATAGGGAAAGAAGAAGACAAGGATGTTCAAAATTCAAACATCAATCAAAGAAGACACGAAAGGAGAGTAACTCATCTTTTTGAAACTTATAGATCTGATGATGTCCAATCTTGAGCTATTTGCACACCATATACTTGGGATGAGTCTAAAAATATGACTGGAGAAGGCTGAGAAACCCTATATCCTTTAGTCATACTTCAGACCGATCCCAAAATCATAGTGGTAAAGATCCAGTTCTCTTCTAGTTCACAGACACTAGCTAAAGTCTAAGTACATACAACACCATTATTTTTGGCATAACCCAAATGAAACATACACGTACTTTGTAGAAGAGATGCAGAGATAGTAAAGTTTGAACACAGCTAGAGGTCGAGTCTGTAGTGCCATTATTATGGCATAGTGAGAGATACCCACATCATAAAAGCCATAGGGGAAGAACTCAAAATTCCTTTTATAAAATAAAAATTGATATATATGGAATCTACAGTTGAAGCCACAATTCAAACACTGAAATGCATGGAGGGCTCAATACTTGTCAAAAAAAATAATAAAGCCAAGTTCAAGGTGCCCCACAACTAACTCTGAATGGAACTTGAGTTCCATTTAAGCATGCAATGACCCAGAAAGAAAAGACTCAAGTTCACAGTCCTAGCTCAAGTTTGAGATGCAGAGATAGTGACAAATGGTGAAGGATGAGTTCATACCAAGAAACAAGAGCTTGAACCTGAGTGAAATAAAGATAAAACATGTGGTGTCATTACTATGGCATGAAGGCATCAACAGAAACCCCAAAGTAGGTGGAGGTCATTCTCATTCCAAAGGAGGAGTCTGAGTTCTTACAAACAATATATGACAGCAGCTGAAGCAGCGTTAACTCAACTTTCATCAAGCTCTTCATCAATAGAAAACCCAAAGCTTGCCAACTCTGAAGATATGATAGCCCCCATATGACTCAAAGTGCACAACAAAGAAGTTGAAGCTACCAAAGATTGAACTAATACATATAGTGCTATTTTGTTGTTGTTTCAAACTTCCTGTTACAATCATGCATGGCGGCGCCCAAACAATAGAAAAACCCTTAACTCTTTGCCTCTCGACACACAAAATGTAGAATGCAATACATTACAAATGATGCCTATGCTAGAATCAATAAAATTTTGGAATCCACAATGTGGAGTTAAGTCCTTAAAATTCATAGTGCATGGCATTCTAACTCCAATTGTCATGATAGTTCTTTCAAAGGATGCCTCGAAACAGTAATGAGATATTTGTTTTGGGTCATGTTGACCATGGTAGAAGGGTGTCAAGTTGGGATAATTCTAAAGGCATATCTCATATGTTAGGGTTTTTGAATATGGGTGTCATCCCCTTATGTTTAGGTTTTTTGCAAATATGGATCAGGTCATTACCATATGTTGTAGTTTTTTAAAAGCTAGAGTTCCATCTTAAATGTGCTCTCGAGGTCATGTTTTTTGGGTATGTTATTATGTTTATGTAAAGTTGAAAATCTAAAAGTATCAATATTAAGGAATATAGATCTAAGGCTAGATTTTGGGCATGATTTATGCCTTAGATTTAGGGTTTTAGAGAGATTGTAGAGGGCTTGTTAAAACCTATATTCTTGGGCATCAATTGGGCCTAGAAATCAGTGATCTATCTATTTTAGAGGCACTTTAAGGGGGGATACTTCATTTTTGAAATAGGCCTTGGAGGCTATATATTGAAACTTCTTATTTATTATAAGTGGTTTGAAATTGGGTGAGAAGAGGCTTTTACTGAACAGTTTGTTCCTATACCCCCTTTTTATGCATTTTGTATCCATTCTTGCCAATTATAGAGATAATATAAATCTGGATTTTCCATTCACATATATTTTATGAGTTTTGTTGCATTTATCCTTTCACATTTTCTACAATTAACTGTATATCAATTTAAAAGATATATTAGTGAATTGATACAAATTCCTATTCTAGGTTTAAAGAATTGACCTTTTGCAGAAAGTTATCTGTTTGTTGGTTGAATTCCTACTATTAGTGGTAACCAAACCCTAATAAGTAATTTTGAACTATCCTAGGTATTGAGAAGTGAAATCAATTACATAACTTAGTAGTGTGTGTTTTATAAGCACATTCTTGCAAATTCTGATAAATCTACATTCACCTTTGGTGTATCACCAGGTCCTAATTAGTCTTTTCTTTAAATTATTTTCCAAGTTCTCTTTCTCCCTTTCCCCAAAACCATAAAGATTCATTATTAGGTTATATTCCAAATTCAATAGAAACCGGCCTACAATCCAGAGATTCATTCTCCAATCCACCTAGGAGAATTTTTCCATGTTTCAACAGGATGGCTAGATTTTTAATCTAGCTATAGGCACAATCCTGATTGACAACAAGAGATTAGTCTCTTGGAAAAGCAAGAAATAGAACTCCATTTCTCAATCAACAAAAGAGACTGAATATGTTGCAGCGGTAGTGAATTATTCAAATATAGTGTCGATTAAGCAATTATTGAAAGGAATGAAGGAAGTGATCACTGAACCAGTTGTTAATTTTTGTGATAACAAAAGTGCTATTATTATTTCAAAGAACTGTATGATGCATACAAAGACCAAGCATATTACTATCAAGTATCATTACTTGAGAGAGAAGGTGTTAGAATAATAAGTAGAGAAATGCAAATATTAACACACATAAGAGAACACAATAACACATAAATTTAACGTGGTTCACCCACTCCCTGGGCTACGTCCACCAACAGTGAGTCCAATGTCTTTATTATTATCTAGTGATTACAATCTGAAAATTACAACTCAATACCATCATAGGAAGCTACGAAAATCCCTCATACAATCAATCTCAAACCCTAAGCCCTTTTCACAAGTATTTTTTTACTTAACCTAATTAGGGTAAAAATACTCTGACTAATAGAAAATTGATGGCCGACCCTTTACAATATCGCTCTACCCCTTCACCTCGCCTGGGGTGCTACCCCAGGACCCCGCAAGGGGCTCTACCCCTTGACTCCAAGATTGGGGGAGCTGCCCCTAATCCCCTATAGATAAGTCTAGGGGGAAACCACATCGAAGGAACCTGAGTCTGATTAGGCTCCACATACATTACAGATGGTACAAGACAAAGATGTAAGACTTGAATATGTAAATACAAAGGAATAGTTGGCAGATATATTTACTAAGGCATTACCCAAGGATGCTCATGAGAATCTAAGAAGTAAATTAGGGGTGATTCCCCTATCTAAGGCTAACTAGGATCACATGGAGTGAGTGCATCAAATGTATTACACATAATATATGACAAATTGATGCAAAGGTGATCACACTTTAGGAGTTGCCTAAAGTTGTGAAGAGTAATGAATAAGATGACAGAGGGAGCATATAATTCAAAAATTTGACACAGATATATATCTACATGATGAAGATGTATGTCTTTGGCGTTGTTGTTAAAGAGGGACAATTAGACATGAAAACATTAAGAGAGATATTCAATTTGAACAAAGAGGGAGAATTACACACACACAGATAAGCTACATAGATAAATCTATCCAAGAGGGAGATTATATTTGTATTAGAGAGAATCATAATGAAGCTATGGACATTAATGAAAATCTATTTATAGAACATAGTGTTTGGATTGTTTGGTAACCTTGCATGTGTTTTCCATCAATGCCAAAGAGGGAGATTTTTGGAAGCTACAATTGAAACAATTGTTATATTTCCATTGATGTCAAACCTTACCTGGTAAGATAGTTTCTATCTTGTAAAGTTCCATATCAATTGATTAATAAAGAATATTTTAAAAGAGGGGATAACAAGAAGACCTAGTAAAATTGTTGAGTTATGTGAACTACAATGGGTACTTGATATGATTGTATGTTGGTAAGGTAATATGTTGTTTATCTTTAACACCAAGTGAAGTTTGGATGACTATAAGTTTATTTTTGATCGAGTAACAGAGCAGAAGATTAAGGAACTTATGTATGTGTTGACTGATGCAAGTGTCGACCGAGTGTCAGTACATGTCGAGAAAATTTTGTGTCGACCGAGAATCAGTATTTACCGAGAGTGAGTAATTACTAAGTTATCTAGTTTTAACTAAGCAAAAGAACACAATGATGACAAAGTGTCAGTATTTTGACAGTTTGAGGAAGATTTGTGATCCCAGCTGACATAGTTGATTTCTTGGGATATGCGAAATATATTTAAGATAAGGATGATCATTGTTTAAAATTAAATGAAAATTTAATATATGTTTAACCATTTTTATGTATGGATTAAAGGAGTTTTGGGATGCATCCTACAATGTAGATGGAAAAAAAAATGTGTAAGGATTTGTTGGATATCACCAAACCCTAAGATCTATGATGATGATTAAGTGGAAAAAGTTCTAGCTACCTAATCAAAGAGGTATAAGATTAACCTAATTACGGGTTATGTGAAGAGGTAGAGGCTAATTTAGTTGATTGGAAAATCTAAGAAGTAGGAAGAGAAGGTTGAGAAGAGAAGTACAGACTGCATAATTGTGATTTCTTGACGAACTTCCAAGTATATATGAGTTTGAGATGAAAATGGGGGCCAGTCAGTGAATTAGCATTTGAGCGAAAGTGGATATGTATTTGCAAAGTGAGTTGTATGTTTCAGATCACTTTACTGTTACTTTCTAACCATTGTATCAGTGAAAAATACTTTTAAACAAGGTTGACCTAATAGTCATATTGATGCAGGAGCATCCTGGGTGTAAGGGCAATCTTGCATCACCCAAAAATATGTGTTTTTCTATTCAATAAGGGCTATTTTGTACAAAGCTGCTATTTTTGGAAACTTAATATTTTTAGTAAGT
>MU227577.1:522733-541153 GCA_018584345.1 Thuja plicata | reverse complement strand
TCTTGAGACCTCCTGCACTTTGAGCTCCACAGACTCGGGCGGGATTACCCTTGACAACTTAGAATAATGAAATCACTGAATTATTCTAGTTTGTTAATGGTGGAATTACAGGGAATGATCACTGTAAATTTTACTAAAACAGACAAAACTAAAAGTAAAGATTGATTTTTAATGGTGATAATCATTTAACTGAACAAAAATAGACCAGTGCTCAATCTAAGGGCATGGAGTCCTCTGTGAATAATTTTAACCAGCATGAATGAATACTAAACTTAAGACAATTACAGGATCTGACACAAATGTAGATATACCTTATATATCTACCTCAGTACACTTAGCCAGACTAATCGATCAGATTCATTTGCTACCCTAAACTTTGTTGAAATATCTCTAAGGTATATTCTCTCCTTGAAAGAACCCTAGAAGTACTTCATATATCTGCCTTACAGACATATAAATTGAAAATGCTCCTATAACATTCAATTTAAACAGAATTTAGCATGCTAAAATGAAGACAGAAAATCCACTAAATGCTTCAGAAACTGTGAACTGGATTTCATTTAGAAGTCATCATCAATTACTACATTTAACAGAGATTTCTCCAAAAAACTAGATATATTGCAACTGACTTAGTATTATTTTCAAACAGAAAAATGACCATCATCCTCCCAGTAGTCTTGGAATCCTTTTATAGCACAAGGATGAAACAAGCTACCGACATCTGGGAAGGATTACCAACCGCTTGCAACAACTTGGCAACAGTTAATTAACAAGGTGGTAGCTAATTAACAAAGTTTGTTCTTCGTGACTTAACCATATTTGATTCATCCTTTTTGCTTCCCATCTGTTCACTTCTTTGATAGTGTTCACTTCTAGCTTGGCAATAGCTCCCACCTCACCTGGTATCCATGGCAGTTCTGGCCTTAGACACAAATTTTTCCATGTCTCTTTCTACTTTGCAGAATTTTGTGCTCTGTTTTCTATTTCTTCTTTGGTGGCTCTTTAGCTGAAGTAGGGTAATTTGAACAGGAGACCATTTAGATTATGCATTGTCAGCACTAAAAATATTCAACACAGTGTACTTTATTCATTTTGAAAATATCCTTGCTTTGCTGACTAGCGACTGAGCGACTGCATCAAGTCTCTTTATCGTGGGCCTTTGTCACTAACCATGGTTCCATTGCAAGACTTGGTGATAATGTGCATTCTTAACCTTTGGCTGACCTGAGTGATTATCTAGTGATCTCGCGACATAACTGAAATCATAGTCATGCACAGTCAACATTAACTCATCATTCTTTTTGAGACCTTGCGACTACCTGTTGCCCTTAACCATCACGGTTCTCTCCTTTTCGCCAAATGCTTAATTTCTGTTTCAAGACTACGCGACAATGCTTAGTCGCCAAGTCAGAGGATATAAGTCCTTAATGTTCAATCTCACCCTAACAGGTCATAAGCGCCCTTTTTCACTTCTGACGACTGCGCGACATACCTTAATCGCCAAGTCGGGAGAACCTTTTCCTTAGGGAACTTTTCTTCTCAGACTCTGCGACCACCATTGGATCTTCTGATTCTTTCATCTGACGGCCGTCATTTAATCGCTCAATGTTTCTTCCTACCCTTATATCATTTCCAGACATCGCGACAGAAGGCAAAGCACCTTAGTCTCAAAGTCGCTGAATCCAATTTCTCCTTCTGGAGACTATGCACTGATCCTTTAATATCCACTCGCCTTCTGATAGATGTCACACAATCATTAGCTCACTGAATGCATACTGGAGAACTGAGTCATCGTCATATTCTGGCGACATCCCAACTACACATTATTGCAAACTACAGATGGTTAGTCGCAAAGTCTGAGCTAAAATCTCTTAACCGTTGTTCTATTCCGAGACCACACGACTAAAGAAAAACTTACCTGTTAGCTTTGATTGACTTGGCGACAATGCGACATGAAGTAATCGTGAAGTCTGGGAACAATTTTCCTACCTGTTAAGAATCTGCCACGATCACCCAACTAAGCAGTGGGTCCCATTTGTATAAAGCCTTATGACATGGTTATCCCGTGACTACCCGACATGAAAGGAATCGCTAAGTCTCAGAATTCTGAAGGAATATTCGGAAGTAAAACGAGACTACGCGACACAAGGAAAAAGCAAAGTCGGGAAGACAAATGGAATATTCGCTCAGGGTAATGTGACGAGGTGAATTGGATTAAAACACATGCCCTTAGTGGATGGAAAAAGTAACTGCGAAACATAATAACATGACTTAGGGTTTTAATTTCTTTTGCTGGGCAAAGTACAAATTTTTGAAACAAGAAAGCCCGGGAAAAGCAAAGGCCAAGAAATTCAAATTTTTTACAAGGCAGTGCTAACACCCCCCTCTTAGTTATTCTGAATCATTCTAACATCAACTATTAACCCCAAAAGGGGAACATTTTAGTGATCTCATCAATGTGCTCCACCGAAATCAGTTCTACAGCTAGATATTTTGAGCAATACCTATACAGAGAAAATGATCCTGAAAAAATACAAAAAATAGATAAAAGTAGAAAAGCCAAGTTTTTTTGAAAAATTCCTAAAAAATGATCATCCTGGTGAAAACCTGGCAAATACACTCCTTGATACATCATTTTAAAAAATCAAAAATGAAAAGATCAAAAATCTTTAAAAAAAAAGGAAAAATCAAGAAAAGTGCCTTGGTGAAAACCTGGGAACAAGCACCATGGTAGAAAAAATAGAAACTTTGTTGAGTGGTTAAAACCTGGAAAATAGGTGTCACTTGTAATCAGCACTCCATATATCAACTTGTCGCTTGGCTATTCTACCCTTGGGAACACAGTGAGGGTGACATCTTAAGTTTGGAACCTATCAACTTTGAATAGCCCCACAATAGGTAATAATAATCATGCCAAAGCTTCTCCTAGGAATAGCATATTCAAACTAAGTATTATTTTACCTATCATGAAGTACATTTGAATTTTCAACCCAAGGACATATAATTAAAATGGGATAGCACAATTTGTGCACTAAGTCTTACATAGAGTCATGTTACTTAAGCTGTAGGAAGGAAAGTACATGAAAGGAACTTACACTATTTCTACAAGAAACTAAACACACACAAATACTTAATGAAATTGGTGTTGACAACTATAAGTTCAAATTTAACTCATTCTATCAACCCAAACCATTCACTATGATTATCCTTGCAGTTCATGCTATAGGAACATCCACCAATTATAATGTTGTAGGAGGAAATAATAAATTATACTTGAAATGTGGTAAATGCTTAAACAACTTAACCTATTCTACTCTAATCCACCTTCCAAGTAGGCCCCCTTGGTCAGCTTCTTCTAACTACTAACATGTAATATTACTCAAAATCACTCCTTCACTATATTTCTAAAAAATCTGATTACATCATAGTAAACAATACACGAAAACTAAAAGAGTAACTTTTATTTCAATTGCAACAATGGTACAATCATCAAAACTAAATACAATCTAAAAATCATATCCCTTTATATAGAGAATTGATATTTATTTAAACATAAAGATAAGTTCTGAAACAATGGTACAATCATCAAAACTAACTATGATCTAAAAATCATATCCCTTTATATAGAGAATTGGTATTTATTAAAACATAAAGATAAGTTTTGATTTATTCATGTCATAAAGAAAGGAGAATGCAACAACCCATGATAGAATATCATAAAGAATGGATAACCGCTTCAACAGAGTACTGACCATAGAGAAAATATAGCATAATTGTGTTCCTATATTCCCTGAAATGGTAGTTCCTTCAATTCATCAGGCATGTTCCACAGTGTTATAATGGTTTCCCTAATCATAGTTGGGACTTCATCATTTCCTCATCAATGTTGTCGATCCACTCTCAAGCCGCTCCTCTTTTCTGGCAGGTTAGTAGCACATACATATATATTTAAGTTTTCAACTATTCAACTTAATCCAAATTTTAAGACATACATTAAAATAATTATATGAAATACTGCGGCATATATATTATATTTAGAAAAGTATGTCACTACTATCTACCCATAGGTTTTGTGGATCTGACTATACTTATATCATGTTCATAAGTTCAAGTACATAAAATTTTCAAACATGTTTTGGAAATGTCTTAAAGCATAGCATAAAATCAATATAAAATAAAGAAAAATTATTTCCCCCTCATATGCCCCCTACAAGCATACTACTTTTCCTCAAGCATTACACTTCTTTTCAATTCCCCTGAACTCTCCAACTTTGGTCTTTCCTCTCCTTCTGCTTTTGAAAGTGTAATAGAACCCTTTGGTTCTCTCCCAAAAGTCCATAACGTAGTCATCATGTAGCTGATCCAATTGTGTATCATTAATGTCATATAAGAGCCATAAAAGCATCGATGGTTGGATTGTCAAGGGACACCAGAGCTCACACCGGATTTGTCTTCCCAACTGCATGTATCTAGGTGCCCGATGAATTGTTGCTTCTAGGTTGAGAGTACTATGTAGTTCAGTGTTCTTAAAAACCTCTGACAACCTATTCCATCTATTTCTGACACCAACTAGGGCTCTCTAAAATGTGAAGTAAGACATCCCGTGATACTCTATGTAGACTTCTTCTCTAACAAAAAATTTTTTGTTCCTAGTTTCTTCTTTTGTACTCTCATAAGTGAGACTGAACCAGTCCCTTAGTAGAACATCGGGCTTACTACTTTCAGCGCTCAAGGGTAACTATTCTAATTTCTCTTGTTCCCTATAATTGTCTATATTCCTATCATAATTATCTCCATTGTGCATACATGAAATCAAGGCTTTTAGATGTATGTCTTCGATATCAAGCAAGGATTCCAACCAGTATCTTCAGGAATGATGAAGTTATGGAGATACAATTCACAAAGAAGCTTTTATTGCCAAACAAGAAGGGTTTGGTATAAACCATAAAATTCCCAAGCTATTTGAAACTCATAATATTTATGTTTCATAGTCATCATCAATTAGAACAAAAGAAATTTCTCTTTCAACCAAATGGGATATACTCTAGGAGGAGGCATGCAAGCCATAATTTGGTCAGCCAATTCTAAGGCATGGTCCATCTTCTATTTTTGTCTCTTCATTTTCTCTTCTAGGTCTTCTATTTCCTACATTTGATCACTAATCACTTTTTGCATCTTCTTCCTCTCTTCCCTCCATAGAGTTGTATTAAAAACAAACTAATTGTACAAACTGAAAAGAATGGAATGCAGAGTAGGCAAGCCAAACTCTTCTGTCTGAAACTCCTAAAATTCCCAAGATATCTGAAACTCATAATATTTATGTTTCATAGTCATCATCAATTGGAACAAGAGAAATTTCTCTTTCAACCAAATGGGATATACTCTAGGAGGAGGCATGCAAGATATAATTTGGTCAACCAATTTCAAGGCATGGTCCATCTTCTATTTCTATCTCTTCATTTTCTCTTTCAGGTCTTCTATTTCCTACATTTGATCACTAATCACTTTTTGCATCTTCTTCCTCTCTTCCTTCCATAGAGTTGTATTAAGAACAAAGTGATTGTACAAACTGAAAATAATGGACTACAAAGTAGGCGGGCCAAACTCTTCTAGCTGAGTATTTTGTCTCCTATTTTATCTATAGGCTTGCTCTAAATAGTTTGTGAACCAAGTTCTCCTAAAAGGTACTAGAGCATTCTGAAAGCAAGAGTGAGCTGATGGTTGAGGCAATAGAAGTTCTTCCTGATTACCTTCTTGAACAATTTTATGACTTTCTTTAGGTTCACTCTGATATGTGGGAGGCTCATTATTACATAAATTATTTAAATTCTAGGAAAGATATGGAACATTTGGACAAACTAGGGAATTATCTAAAACATACTCAACATGGGGTTTTGTGGCAAGTTTTTCTAAGTGAAAAACTTGGCTATCTGGGGAAACTTGTGTAATTTTACCTCTCATCTGAGAACTTATCCACAAGGGAGTCTCCGTAACCTCTACAACTTTATTTTTAACCACTTTCTTCGGTCTCTCTGCTGTAGGAGTAGTTGGTGCAAGAGCTGACTTCCTTTTCTTATGATGTATAACCTAGGTCTAGTTGTTATTGAGAGTCATCTTGGCTCTACTCTAAGGTCTCTTGCATAGACCTTATAGGGTATATTCTTACCATTTCTTGAATAAGTCACTAAGATCTTCACCTCAAGTACCCTAAACTTGGTTTACATTGTAAAGCTACTAATTCATACAAAGGAATCCATTAGGAAAGATTTACTTTACAGAAGGATGTGATAATATGGATAATGTCTCTCCCTTTGAAAACAATTCCAAACAAATATCTCACAAATATCTAACATTAATGTCAAACAATCATTTCTCTCCATCCATAATATATTCCTTAAATTTCCCTTATCCATTAGCAATACAACAATATGCTCTGGTGCTCAGTGCTGATATATACCTATTTGTATATATATGTAGCTTTGAAGTTTATTTCTTTGCTTGCATCAACATGTATGATATTCTGATAATATATAGGCTGATGCAACCTTCAGTCATTTTACTGACTAGTAGACAAGGGTTTCACCCCTAGTCTCTTTCTCAAGTACTCAAATGTATCCTTGGGTAGGGGCTTGGTGAAGATATCAGCTAATTGTTCTTTGGATTGCACATACTCAAGTGTCACTTCCTTTTCTTGAAATTTCTCATCCAAATAATGTTACTTGATAGCAATTTGTTTAGCCTTAGCATGCATGACTGGATTCTTGGAAAGGTTTATTGCACTGGTGTTATCACAATAGATAATTTATGGTTCTAAGATCTTCATATGCATACCTTACAGTAACTGTTTGATCCATGAAATATTTGAGCAATTTGTAGAAACAACAACATACTCTACTTCTGTAGTAGATTGAGAGATGCATCCTTGCTTCTTTCTAATCCATGTGACAAGTCTGTCACCCATAAAGAATGCTCCTCTAGTTGTGCTCTTCTGATCATCAATATTTCCATCCCAACCAGTGTCGGTAAACACCTTAAGTTCAAATTTGCCTTCTCTTCTATACCATAAGCTATATTCCTTGGTAATCTTTAGATATATTAAAATTCTTTTCACAACAGTCATATGTGATTCCCTGGGCTTAGCAGAAAATCTAGCAACAATTCCTATTGCATGTGCAATATTTGGTCTAGTGTGTACAACATAGATGAGTTTTCCAATTATTGATCTATACAAAGTCTAATTTACCTTTGTTGTCTTGTCCTCCTTTGTTAACTTGCATCCAGTAGCCATCGGTAATCCAACTGGTTTGGAATCTTCCATCTTGAATATTTTCAGGACCTCTTTAATGTATTTGGACTGTGTAATAAAAATAGCTTCACATTGTTGCATAATCTGTAGACCAAGAAAGAACTTGATCTCTCCAAAAATAAACATCTCAAACTCTTTGCTCATCTCATTAGAAGATTATTTTCATAGCATATCATTTCCTCCAAATATGATGTCATCAAAAAATATTTTAGCAATCAAAGTGTTAGCATCAGTATCTTCCTTCAAATAAAGTTTATTGTTTTCACTAGTTCTTACAAATCCAATACTTATAAGATAGGAATGAAGTCATTCATACCAAGTTCTTGGAGCTTTTTGCAATCCATAAAAGGCTTTATGAAGTCTACATACCATGTTTCTCTTGTCTGGATCTACAAACCCTTCTGGTTTCTCAATGTATACCTCCTCTTCAAGTATTCCATTTAGGAATGTTGACTTGACATCCATCTGGCATACCTTGAATCCTTTGAATGCAGCATAAGCAAGTATTATTCTTACACCTTCTATCCTAGCAATGAGTGCAAAGGTTTCTCCATAGTCAATACCTTCCTCTTGTGTATACCCCTTGCATACTAGTCTTATTTTGTTTCTTGTGACTTCTCCATTCTCATTCATCTTGTTCCTAAAAATCCATTTAGTACCAATGACATTTTTATCATCTGGTCTTGGCACAAGTGACCATGTCTTGTTCTTCTTAATCTTCTCAATCTCATCATTCATAGCACTTATCCATTCTTCATTATCAAGTGCAGCATTGACAAATTTTGGCTCAAGCTCACAAATTAAACAACTTGAGTTTAAAGACTTACTTCTTGTTCTTCTACTATATTTCTTATCTCCTATGATTTGGATCTTTGGATGGTTCCTTCTTACATATCTGGAAACAAATGGTTCAGATATTCATCTATCATCTTGATCATCATTTTTTCCTTCATTTTGTTCTTCATCACCTTGCACATTATTTTGATCAATATCCTGACCATCAGTATTTGCAGTCTAATCATTGGTTACAACATTCTATTACTCTGGAATTAATTACTGTTGCTCGGGCAGAGTGTTAGGTTCTTCACTGTATACAAACTTTTTGTAGTCCTCTGGTTCTTTTGTTCTTTCCATCTTTCCATCTCATTCTTTTCTGCAAATTCATCTATCTTTACATTTGCACTTTCAACAATTTTGTTAGAGGCCTTAATAAGAAATTTATAAGCCTTTCTTTTGGTGGAATACCCTAGAAATATACCTTCATCACTCTTGGCATCAAGATTTCCATTTCTATCATCCTTTAAGATATAACATTGACTACCAAAGATTTTGAAGTAACTTACATTAGGTGTTTTACCATACCATAGCTCATAGGGTGTCTTCTTTGTGTCCTTCTTCAATTATACTATGTTTAATGTGTAGACAACAGTACTGATAGCTTCCCTCCAAAAGATTTGGTTGATGCCTTTCTCTATCATTATTGTTCTAGCACAATCAACTATGGATTTGTTCCTTCTCTCAGCAATCCCATTTTGTTGTGGTGTTCTTGGTGCAGAAACCTGTCTTTTTATACCATGCTCATTAAAAAAATTAGTGAATTCATCTGATATAAAATCTCCTCCTCTATCTGATCTCAATCATTTTAAATCCTTACCATTTTGTTTCTCTATCATAGCCTTATACCATTTACACATCTTGGATGCTTCAAATTTATCTTTTAGAAACATAATTGTCATCATTCTAGAGTAATCATCAACAAAGAGAATAAAATATCTATCTCCATAATAATTTTTTGTCCTCATTGGTCCACATAGATCAGTATGGACTAATTCTAGAATATCATTAGATGTATGTGTTTTACTTTTTAAACTAGACTTTGTCATCTTACCTTTTTGACAATTTTTGCACATGATGTTGTCGGGCTTTGACACTGTTGGTAAGCCTCTTACATTTTTCCTTCTGCTTATTTTCATCATGTTGTCAAAATTCACATGACACAATCTTTTGTGCTACAACCATATGTCTTCATTTCTAGTCATTAAGAAAGTGGTGTTAGTATCATTCAGATAGAATAAGTTACCTTTTGTCTGTTCATCGGTACCAATCAATCTTCCTGATTCATTGAAGATCTTTCCTTCTTATTCTCAAATGCTACTCTATGACTTGAATTATTCAGTTGAGAAACACTAAACAGATTATAATTCAATCCTTTTACCCAGTAAGAATTTTCACATTTAATCAAGTTATTCAACATTACAGTTCCTTTACCTTCAACTGGACAAGGTGTATCATTACCCATTCTTACTGTACCACCATTATAATACTCAAAAGTGTTAAAATTTTCTTTGTCACCGGTCATGTGGTGAGTGTAGCCACTATCTATACTCCAGATGTCATTCTTGCTAACCTTAGATAGGAGTGCAAATTCTACATACCTTTCATCTTCATCTGAATCATCTTTCACAACCACAAACACCATCTCAATGTCTTCATCAGGTTCAGTGTCAGTATCTTAATCTTTGCAAGTAGCTAGGTAGCTGGCTTTCTCACCTTTGTCCTTGTAGTCTCAGGTATCTCTTCTTTCTATTTGTTAGTAACTTCTATAACCTTTTTTATCACCTCTATCATATTTCTTCTCAAAAGATCTGTCATTAACTTTGTCATCTTTTCTTCTGTTAGGACATCTTGCAGAAAAGTGTCTAATCTATTTACAATTAAAGCATACAAGTGGTAAGTTGCCTTTGTATTTGCCTTTGCCTCTCTACATTCTTCTAGCCATAAGTGCTTCTATTTCATCTAGATCTTCTTCTTCACTTTCACTTTCACTATCTCTTCTAGATGTGTGTCTATGACTTGATTTTCTTATTCTCATAGAAGATTTAAATGCAAACTCTAGGTTTGGTAACACACTATTATCAAAGTTATTCATCTTAAATAAAATTAGTCTACCAATTAAGATATCAAGAGTAACTGTATTGTTTTCTACTACTCTCATTTCTTGAATGATAGAAACTCTAATAGCATATACATGTAGTAAGGTTCTTAAGATTTTACTTACCATTGTCTCCTCTTCAAGTGTACCTCCAACTCCTTGTATAGCATTAACTACTTCTTTGATTCCTATGTTGTACTGTGTGATTTTTTCTCCTTCTTTCATACTGAGATCATCAAACTTTCCTCTAAGGCTTTCTACCTTGGCTCTTAGAACATTTGTATCACCTCCATGTACAAGCTTCAATTTGTCCCACATCTTCATTGTAGTTTTTCAATCTTTGACATCTTCAAATTCAACATCTAAGAGTGAGGAAGAAAACTCTATGATCATGCAATTGTGCTCATGCTTCTCTCTCAATTGATCTACTGTCAATACTCATGTGGGCAACACATATTCTGTATCTAGGAATTGAGTAACATCATTACCAATTCCTGATAAGTGGAGTCTTATCCTGCTTTGCCATGAAGCAAAGTTATCTTTGTTCAACTTGGGCATATCTCATCTGTTCATCTTGTGATCTTGACTTAGGTCTTGAAACCTTCCTTTCTAAACACACAATCTTTGATACCAATTATTAGTAATAACTGAGAGGGGAGGGGGGTGAATCATTGGTCTCAAAAATTTATCCTTCAAACTTAACCACCAATCAATAAACCTTAGATTATTATGTCCGTACAAGATGCATGCCATGAAATAATAATAATGGTTAACTATCTATTGGTTTTCTCTATCAATCCTTATTCTTTCTTGATTACCGATAAGTAGTATAACTATTTACCAAAACTCAGTAAATAAGTAGAGTATACCGATCAATCTAGAGTTAGCTATGTAAGATGCAAGACAGTAAAGAAATGAATCATACACACATAACGCATGAATTTTAATATGGAAACCCTATCAAGGGAAAAACCACTGGGACCGGCACCCAAAAATTTCACTCTTCTAAAGTGAGCCCTGTTAGGAGAAAACCCTGTTAAAGGTTACAAACACACTATTAAGTGCGACCTTGTTAGAGGATTTTATACATAGAGGTTGTCACTTAGTATCGGGAATCTATTGCTACCATCCTTGAATCAACCTCCTTAGATTGTCAATAGGTATTGGGCAAGTCCAATGCTACTTTCATGAATCAACCTTTTTGGCACTCCTTGAGATGTACCTCAATATATAGAAGAATGTTAAGTCCTGCCTGGTTAAGGGACTTGATGCTTTAAAGGTTAAACTGAAACACTATGACCTATTCATATTGCAACTTTGAATTGCATATTTTTAGATCTATTTAAGTACATTACCTCTCTAACCAATGTATTAATTCAATCCTTGTGCTCCATACTTTCTACTTAGTGATGATGTGCTCACTGTTCATTGGTGTCTGTAGAATTTCTTAGCTCTTCTTCAGCTTGTTTGATGAGAACTGTATGAAGTTGTTCTTCATCAGTTTCTCTTCAGTATACTATTTTTATTCACTCCCATTAATCCCATTTGTAAATGAATTAAGCTTGTCTCTTATATAGACATGATATTCATTGTTTCTTGATTCTTGATTCTTGGCTTGAAAAATAATCCAGCCAATTAGATTTAAAGAATAAATCCTAATTTGTCTTGTAGATATATTCTTGCCAGTTGTAAAAATCATCTTTAAATCAATCACTTATCTCTGGTTGAATAAAATAAAGTAGACAACCATTTAAGTCTATTTTTAGCTCTCTCAGTTAGATATTTTGTCATTTTTTGAACTCTCTGTTCCGTCAGTCACCACTTTAGTTAGTTGTTGGTGACAATTGATAGTTCCATTGGTGAGACTCTAGTTAGCTTCATGATCTCCATCCATCGGGAATCATTGGAATTTTACTCTTCGGGAAACACTTTCTTTAGCTCGTCGGGCAACCTTTTGAATTTTCTCGTCAGGCATCCTACAGTTTTGCTTCATTGGGCAACACTATAGTTCTGATCACCGGGTATCACTGTGATTTTTCTTCTTTTCTCTATCTGTTGGTGTACACTCCATCAGTTTTGTTTGTCACTTAGTGAATACTTGACTTTTATGCATTGTTGAAAGCATAACTTTGGTTCCTTTGGTTCTCTAAAGTCTTTGGCATTATGTACATGACCGTACATATGATATCAAGTTGACGTCAATGAAAATACAATATATTAACTGATTTAATACCTTGTTTTATCTTCAACTTAACATTATCAAACATTCAATTAGTTACATGTCATCAGATATCATATTTGGAGGATAAGATGCTTTATGCCAAACATTTTACAATGAGATGCAAACTAAATTTGAGATGTCTATGTTTGTAGAGATCAAATTCTTTGTTGGTTTTCAAGTATATCAGATGAAGGTATCTACATTACTCAATCTAAATATATCAAGGAGATACTGAAAACCTTTAGCATGGAGGTCTCCAGACCTTTAAGTAGACCTATGTCTAGTCGACAAAAACTATCAAATATTGATGAGATAGCTGAAGTCAATCAAACACTATATAGATTAATGATTGGGAAGCTACAATATGTTGTCCACAGTAGACCATATATTGCATTAGCAGTTGGGATTGTTGCAAGATATTCTGCAAATCCTAAGGATAGTCACTTGATGGCAGTGAAAAGGATTCTGACATATTTGAAGGGAACAGAGGACTATGGATTATATTATAAGAAGAATAAAAAGTTTGAACTAAAATTTTATATAGATGTCAATTGGGAAGGTAATGTTGATGACAAAAAGAGTACAATTAGAGGTGCATTCTTTTTAGGAAAGAGATTAGTTTCTTGGAAAAGCAAGAAATAGAACTGCATTTCTTAATCAACAACAAAGGCTGAATATGTTGCAATAGTAGTGAATTATTCAAATATAGTGTGGATGAAGCAATTGTTGAAAGGAATGAAGGAAGAGATCACTAAACCAGTTGTTAATTTCTATGATAACAAAAGTTCTATTATTATTTCAAAGAACCGTATGATGCATACAAAGACCAATCATATTTCTATCAAGTATCATTACTTGAGAGAGAAGGTACAAGACAAAGAAGTAAGACTTGAATATGTAAATACAAATGAACAGTTGCCAGATATATTTACTAAGGCATTACCCAAGGATGCTCATGAGTATCTGAGAAGTAAATTAGGGGTGATTCCCCTATCTGAGGCTAACTAGGATCACATGGAGTGATTGCATCAATTTTATTACAGATAATATATGACAAATTGATGCAAAGGTGGTCACACTTTAGGAGTTGCCTAAAGTTGTGAAGAGTAACGAATAAGATGATAGAGGGAGCATATAATTCAAAAAGTTGACACAAATATATATCTACATGATGAAGATGTATGTCTTTGGCATTGTTTTCAAAGAGGGAGAGTTGGACATGAAAACATATGAAAACATTAAGAGAGATATTCGGTTTAGACAAAGAGGGAGAATTACACACAGAGAGATAAGCTACATAGATAAATCTATCCAAGAGGGAGTTTATATTTGTATTGGAGAGAATCAAAATGAAGCTATGGACATTAATGAAAATCTATTTATAGAACATACTATTTGGATTGTTTGGTAACCTTGCATGTGTTGTTTGCATGTGTTTGCCATCAATGCCAAAGAGGGAGATTAGTGGAAGCTACAATTGAAACAATTGTTATATTTCCATTGATGTCAAACCTTAACTGGTAAGACAGTTGCTATCTTGTAAAGTTCCATATCAATTGATTAATAAAGAATATTTTAAAAGAGGGGATAACAAGAAGACCTGGTGAAATCGTTGAGTTATGTGAACTACAATGGGTACTTGATGAGATTGTATGTTGGTAAGGTAATATATTGTTTATCTTTAACACCAAGTGAAGTTTGGATGACTACAAGTTTAGTCTTGATTGAGTAACAGAGTAGAAGATTAAGGAACTTATGTATGTGTCGAGTGATACAAGTGTTGACCGAGTGTCAGTACATGTCGAGAAAATTTTGTGTCGATCGAGAATCAGTATTTACCGAGAGTGAGTAATTACTAAGTTATCTAGTATTGACTAAGAGAAAGAACACAATGATGACAAAGTGTCAATATTTTGATATTTTGAGGAAGGTTTGCGATCCTAGCTAACATAGTTAATTTCTTAGGATATGTGAAATATATTTAAGATAAGGATGATCATTGTGGAAAATTAAATGAGAACTTAATATATGTTTAACCATTTTTATGTACGCATTCAAGGATTTTTAGGATGTATCCTACAATGTAGATGGAAAAAATGGTGGAAGGATTTGTTGGATCTCACCAAACCCTAAGATCTACGATGATGATTAAGCGGTAAAATATCTAGCTACCTGATCAGAGAGGTATAAGATTAACTTGATTGTGGGTTATGTGAAGAGGCAGAGGTTAATTTAGCTGATTGGAAAATCTAAGAAAAAAGAAGAGAAGGCTGAGAAGAGAAGTACAAACTACTTAGTTGTGATTGCTTGATAGATTTCCAAGTAGATATGAGTTTGAGATGACAATGGGGGCCAGTCAGTGAATTAGCATTTGAGCAAAAGTGGATATGTATTTGCAAAGTGAGTTGTATGTTTCAAATCACTTTACTGTTACTTTCTAACCATTGTATCAGTGCAAAATCCTTTTAAACAAGGTTGACCAAATGGGATATACTCTAGGAGGAGGCTTGCAAGCTATAATTTTTTCAGCCAATTTTAAGGCATGGTCCATCTTCTATTTATGTCTCTTCATTTTCTCTTTCAGGTCTTCTATTTCCTACATTTGATCACTAATCACTTTTTGCATCTTCTTCTTCTCTTCCTTTCATAGAGTTGTATTAAGAAAAAACTGATTGTAGAAACCAAAAAGAATGGACTGCAGATTAGGTGGGCCAAACTCTTCTAGCTAAGTATTTTGTCTCCTATTTTCTCTATAGGCTTGATCTAAATAGTTTGTGAACAAAGTTCTCCTAAAAGGTACTAGAGCATTCTAAAAGCAAGAGTGAGCTGATGGTTGAGGCAACAAAAGTTCTTCCTGATTACCTTCTTAAACAATTTGATGACTTTATTGAGGTTCACTTTGATATGTGGGAGGCTTATTATCACATAAATTATTTCAATTCTAGGAAAGATAAGGAACATTTGGATGAACTAGGGAATTATCTAAAACATACTCAACATGGGGTTTTTTGGTAGGTCTTTCTAAGGGAACAACTTGGATATTTGAGGAATCTTGTTTAATTTTACCTCTCATCTAAGAACTTATCTGCAAGGGAGTTTTTGTAACCTCCGCAACTTTATTTTTAATCGCTTTCTTTGGTCTATCTTCTACAGGAGTAGTTTGTGCAAGAGCTGACTTCCTTTTCTTATGATGTATAACCTAGGTCTAGTTGTTACTGAGAGTTATCTTGACTCTACTCTAAGGTCTCTTGCACAGACCTTATAGGGTAGATTCTTACCCTTTCTTAAAGAAGTCACTAAGATCTTCACCTCAAGTGCCCAAGACCTAGTTGACATTGTAAAGCTACTAATTCATACTAAGGAATCCATTAGGAAATATTTAATTTCCAGGCTAAACCGACAGTTTTAACCGCTTTTCTCAATAGATCAAACATAGAACACATAATAGATTACAAAAGGAAACCAAAATACTCTTTGAATCTTTATTACATGTACAGTATTCTTACAATCTTACAATCCCTATATTCTTCTCCTCTAACGATCTATATAGTGCATACAAAATATTTTTAGCTATATATCAAACCATCAAAATATCTCGCACTCTTTGACAACTTCAACCACCTTACACATGTGGCCTGATCGAGCCATAAATGACCCTTCTAGGATTGGAATAGGTGTCCCCATTCATTCTAAGAAAAAATGACATGTAGAGAGTCATTTTCATTGACCTAGGTGGTCACAAACATCACATCTCGCATTTTCTGGGTCGTTAACCGACATTACCAAGCACCAGTGTTGACTTTTCTGAGCAATAGAAACATCATCGGTCTTCAACCATGAGTGTCAGATCACAAATCTAAACACAAACATAGACACTGGCCAACATCACCAATGGATGTCCCCGATGGACATTATCGACGAGCAGTCCTGAGAGACATTCCCAATGAACATTCACAAGAGGCATTCCCAACGCACATTCTCGATGAATATTCTTGAGCACCAGTGTCAGTGATCCATAGATCATCAGTCTTTGGTTGCTAGAGCCTTATTACATTTCCAGAGGTTTAGAAACTACCTCAGCACACACTTAAGCTAGGAAACAACTATCTAGAAACTCTGGTATTTGTTCACTGATTGACCTCATTCATTACAAAATTGGTAAAACAAAACACCTTACAAATTGACAAGCTTTCTATCCTAGAAATGATTTTAACCTTAGGTGCTCCTGCACCATCTTACTTCTTGAAACTATAGGTTTTTGGGACTCATTCTTAGGAACTGAAGTTCCTTCACCACTCTTTCTTTTTCCTTTCTTCTCAGAAGAGGTAGGTACATTTCCCTTGGGAGTAGGATAAGGTTCATTTTCCTCAAGATTTTTAGTTTCTCCCTCTTGGGTAGTTGTTTTGTAATGCCCCGCCAGGGAACCCAGGAGAACTAACCTAAACATGCAACCAAGATAACAGGATATTTTTTTTTTAAATATTTATAAACAATAATGTTAAAAATGTGGAAGCAACACATGAGATAACATGACATAATCATAAGTACAACTCAACAATGGTTACAAATCTCAAGGGTTTCTTGACGTGGAATTACTTAAGCAAAACAATATACGAGAACAACTATAAAGACTAACATAAGGATAGATCCATTGAATCCAATAACATACATCTCATATAATAAGACCACATATACAACTGAATCAACATCCACTGCACATGTCACAGAGTATGCAATAATAGATAACAATACAATACAATACATCCTCCAAAGGATATCAAGCAATAAACACATATGATACAAATATACAACTTATGAAACTGTACAAGTTTCCAGAAGATGAAGAAGATAGAAGAACAAGAACTACAACAAGGATCATCAAAGCATGAAGACAAACGTCGGATCTCAATGGTAATAAGAATCACTACAACCTCACCACCTAGAACCAAAGTTCCACTCTCACCGTGCTGAGGAGATAATAACAGACCCAAACACACGGGTATACAACAAGAATGTAAACATTAAAGGGTATACAAACATCATAAAGAAATGCATAGGAATATTCTAGAAGCACTCTAAACCATAACAAGGAATACTAAACAACACTATAGGTATTGACACACATAGGATATCCTAAGCTGTATATAGGAAGGTGTCATCATGTATGTCTCATCCTTGAGTTTTGTCCTAGCAATCCCTCAATGGATTTCGGCACTCAAGTGACCATACACAACGTCAATGACCTCTCCAAACTGACAAGGTCACTAACCAAATTAATATCTTATTAGATTATACTATCCCAATCCTAATAAATTATTATGTTATCACTTGTTACCACTACTTACAATAAGCAATCCTAGCAGCCACTTGTGGGCTACAACACTTATTGCAAGCCACCTCCTACTATACAACTAGATAACCTACCCAAGATTCACACAAGAACATCACAAAGGTATAACAAAAACCTCATCACTGATTATTTCTCATATAGGGATACAGCCTCAGAGAGTCATAATCAATATCAAAGAAAATAACATAACTCTCAAATCTGGTTATTTCCTAGACAAAAACTATTGGTTCTCAATTAACCAATATCACATAAAGTACTATCACATGATCACATAAGACTAGTTAAACAACTAGGTTGGGTAAAAAGATCAGGACTCAAAATTGATCTCAACAAGAACATGCACTAAAGTACACAAAACACCAAAGCTAAAGAAAACCCAAAACCTCTGGTTTTACATCCTAATAGCTAACTAATCCAACAGACAACCGACACATTGCAGTATCGTAAAAGGGAAAGAAACACACAATCTTTTAATCAGTCACTTAGAAGACACATCATCACATAATGAGTACAATTCTAGAAAGGCAATAACATTCAGTGATAAACTCATTTATAGTAACACTATGCAAATTAGTTTATCTGATAAAATTACTATCAACAATATAATTCAA
>MU227577.1:497110-522683 GCA_018584345.1 Thuja plicata | reverse complement strand
ATTCTAGAAAGGCAATAACATTCAGTGATAAACTCATTTATAGTAACACTATGCAAATTAGTTTATCTGATAAAATTACTATCAACAATATAATTCAATTTTCCAAAGAAAATGCACATCAAGCCTAAATAGACCAATTTATAAAATCCACCTCATATAAATTAATCTATTACTAAAAACCAAATATAATTACAAGTAAAATAAATAAATTTTGAAAATATAAATTTTAAAAATAGAATACCACTTCATGCGAATTCTAATATTTTTTTTCTTGAAATTATTATTTCTAAAAATAGAATACCACTCCATGTGAATTCCAAAAAAAAAAAAAAAATTCTTTGAAAAACATAATTTCTAAAAATAGAATACTATTGCAAGCAAATTCCAACAAGAATTATTTTCATACAAATAAATAAATCTTTCTTAAATAACATGCAAATAAATATATCTTATAAATACTTATTCTTTACAAAATCTTATTTAATTAATTTTCTTAATAAAAGAGAGAACATACATTTATCCTCATTTTATATATACATGCAATAATATTAAATTACTTAAATAATAAAGCATGCAATTTGATGCAAACAAGAGAAATATTCTAAATTTAATAATAACTCTTTATTTTCTTAAGAGGATTTTCTAAGCATGCAAATTGATAAAAACAAGAAAGATGTCTAATTTAATATTTATTTTTTTCAAAAAGAGTTTTCTTTCTTTTAAACATGTAAATTTAACTCAATTGTTTTGTTTTCATGCAAATGTGGACCCGGTTTTGGCAAGAACATGGCAAAGGTGAATTTTCCACTTTCAAGGTAAGATATTCACAGATCTGAGGGTTAAACCCTTTCTTGGCAATAATCATCAATTTTATTTAAAAATTGTCATTTTTTCCAAATTGAAACCCTAAATACAATTTTGAACAAATTCATTTCCACATGAAAACCCTAATGCCTATTTTGCAACTAACACCCAAAAATGAAATCTTTGTGCCCACAAGCATAGATCTGACATACAAACTTGAAGGAAAAACACAAAATTGAAGCAAGAACATATTTCTTAAATTTTAAATCAATAAATCACACAATAATCAAACAAGGAAGTTCACACAAAGGATCCTAACTTTTCAGATACATGGAAGACGGGGTTCCGAAAGCTAGAATTAACATGAATAAGATCCTACCTCAATAACTGATAAGAGGAACACAATCCACAAATACAAGCAAAGAAAAATTTCAAATGTGCTCCAAAATGCTCGCAAGCTTTCACAAATACTCTATCACCTGATTTTCCTTTCTCCCCTGATTGAATAATCTCCAAAATATCTTTCCATCCAAGGATATAGAAAACCAAGCAATTAGGTTTTCAAAAAGTGAAAACCTTAAAGGGAATATAAATTATCTAATTAATAATTAAAAGAAAATCTTTATTCTCAATTTTCACTTAAAGCATGCATAACTCAACTTTAGATTATGAAAGCAAAGTGTTAAATTGAAAATGCATGTGGGAATATTTCAATTAAATAAATCAATTAATCATGCAACTTAAAGCAATATTTAATAAATCAATTTTGCACTACTAATTACAATTAATTGAATTTAATATTTATTAAATCTTAATTATTTAAATCAAGACTTCATAATTAAATTAATTAATTAAATATAGGCATTTAATTAATATTTAATTATTAAATAGCCATATGTTTCATATATCAATGTTTTAACCTTATTAAAGGTGCAGTAATTAACATTAATATTTTCCATAAATATTCATTAAATAAATCAAGCCAAAAGCATCATTAAATCACCTGAAACCCATCTGAACACATAAACCACTGAAATAGACAAATAACTGAAATAGAAACCCAACACACACAAGCAAGCTCACGAATCCACGTCAATTGACGGATTCAAACACTAGGGTAGTCCATCATATTCTTATCCAGTTCTAGGACAAAATAAGGGTTTAGGGTATGGATTTGGACCTGAATATTATCTCCCCTCTCTTACCATTGAGATACTGCGATAAGGAACACTCATTCCTGTGAATTTAGGGAAGACGTAGCCCAGTACCTGCAAACATGTCATCACAAAGATGAGCATATATACATGTAATATAGAAAATAATGGTTGAGACTAGTTTATCGTGTGGATCTCGCTGAAGCAAGTAACTACGACTCTGTCCCATACCATACCAAACACAACAAACAGTAATGTAAATCATCACAATGATCCATATGCATATAGATATAGGGTCAGTATTGTCAGAAAATCTTAATCAAAATAATTTCATAACATAAACATAACCAACATGAAATAATCACAAATCATATGCAAATACATGATATAATACAACTAATAATGGATCATTAGCATAATGAAAAGTAATGCATAAATACCCTTAAAAGCACATGAAATAACCAATGAAAACATAAGAAACCTAAAAGAGATCATAAACTGACATAAACAAGCAGACTAAGGATTAGGTATTACATCCTCCTCCCCTAAAACTAGGCTTACTCCTGGAAGTCGATAACTAGACAAGCAAAGAATCAAAATGGATTCACAGCATAGTGGTACACCCCCTATTAATAAGGATCAAACAAGAAGATTTACCCAATTCATAAACACCAAAAGAAGATATGAATCACAACAATCACTCATTGACACATCAAGAAATAACTAATGCAAGTCAACTTAACTAACTTTTATGATATGCATAACGAATCATAAGAAGTATAACTCAAATTCAAGCATAAACCAAAAATCACCTTAATCATTTGTTCATCATCTAAAATTTCTTAAATAAGTCTAAATCTTTAATGAGTTCAAGAATCATGAAATACATACATACTAATCTTAATATAGAAGACACATATCCATGTTCATATCAAATAGAAATTAGAATAGTTCATGCAATCTTACTTAATGCAACACCAACTCAAACACATAAATTACAAAATACATTTTGTTCCCACATATAATTATGGTGCAATCTCTGTGATCTCCTCCCTTATACATACTATCAGAGGTCCACAATGAACATGATAGAAAAAATACTTATTACGAAACATGGTCAACAATGACAAACATTCAGAATAGCCACTGTACAACTCAAAGAAAAACCCAAGTGGGAGAACTTCCAAAGTTTAATCATAAAATCATAAAGGTGCACCATTGCAAAAAATAAATCAAACGTGACTAATGCCACAAGCTAGACAATGAAAGAGATTTGGGTGGCTAATCCAGTTATAAGAAAGTTCAAAAGAAATTAATGTTGACCCATATACATCACAATCGCCTCACGACATCAAGGATCTTTCACGTTAGATGTGTTAGAGTATGCACAAAATCACTCAAGATATATAATTGTTATATTTCTAACATCATCTTTATGCAAATTTATGCGATTATGATTTCTACTTTGTTACTAACATTAATATTTACTCAATCTTTTACAAAATGCTACAATAAGGTTAAGAGTTACAAGAGTTCTACTAAGGATACAATGCATAATTTTATTTGGGGACTTAGGTCCTTTACCCAAATTGATCTATAACAATAAGTTACAATTCCAAATTTGTTAATGCACTCCTAATGAATGATATATATTTCTAAATAATGCACAATGTATTGAACAAACAAGAATTTACTTTACAATTTTCATAGTCAATCATATTCCATCAAAGGTGATTACAACACTCACACAATAGAGTTCATATAATTCAAACAAATTCAATTCAATACAACATGTAATTCTAATCATACACGATCAATAACATCACACTCAAGAGGCTAAGAAATAGGTTACTCAAGAACCGCAAGTCATTCAAGGGAAGGAAATCATGCAACAAGGAGTTATTCAACTAGAACTCAATAACCATACCATATCACATCCAAACATACATCAAATATCATGCTATAATAGACAAGGAAATCAAATAACCATCACCAAGTCTTCACACAATCCACACAAAACCAAAGAAGTAAGCCATCTTCTAACTATCAAACACTCCTATATATGATTACGAACTTCATGAGCATCGATAAGACTAGAGACCCGAGAGTTTCAATCACAGATCCTAGCACAACTCGAGCCTTAGTAGGTATCCACCTATAGCAACCAAGACTAAACATCACTCCCAAATCAAGCGGGAAGAACCACACACAATAATAAGAGATCATGAACAATGACTCTAAAGATACAAGGAGATAAGTGTTAACATGCACTACTAACCAACTAATAGGCAAAAAAATTTCCTAGAGCTCCTAGTGTAGAAACATGTGCTCTGATACCAAGTGTAATGCCCCGCTAGGGAACCCAGGAGAACTAACCTAAACATGCATCCAAGATAACATAATATTTTTAAAAAAAAAAAATTATGAACAATAATGTTAACAATACGGAAGCAACACATGAGATAACATAACATATACATAAGTACAACTCAACAATGGTTACAAATATTGAGGGTTCCTTGATGTAGAATTACTTAAGAAAAATAATCTACGAGAACAACTATAAAGACTAACATAAGGATACATCCACTGAATCCAATAACATACATCTCATATTATAAGACCAAATATAGAACTGAATCAACATCCATTACACATGTCGCAGGGTATGCAATAATACATAACAATAAAATGCAATACATCCTCCAAAGGATATCAACCAATATACACATATGGTACAACTATACAACTTATGAAACTATACAAGTTTCCAGAAGATGAAGAAGATAGAAGAAGAAGAACAACAACAAGGATCATCAAAGCATGAAGATGGACGTCAGATCTCAATGGTAATAAGAATCACTACCACCCGACTGTGTGAAACCAAAGGTCCACTCCCACCATGCTGAGAAGATAATAACAAACCCACACACATGGGTATACAACAAGAATGTAAACATCAAAGGGTATACAACGATCATAAAGAAATGCATAGGAAGATCCTAGAAGCACTCTAAACCATAAAGTAGGAATACTAAACAACACCAGAGGTACTGACATATGTAGGATATCCTAAGCTGTATATAGGAAGGTGTCATCATGTATGTCTCATCCTTGAGTTTTGTCCTAGCAATCCCTCAATGGATTCTAGCACTCAAGTGACCATACACGGCGCCAATGACCTCTCCAAACTGACAAGGTCACTAACCAAATTAATATCTTATTAGATTATACTATCCCAATCCTAATAAATTATTAAGTTATCACTTGTTACCACTACTTACAATAAGTGATCCTAGCAGTCACTTGTGGGCTCCGGCACTTATTGCAAGTCACCTCCTACTATACAACTAGGTAACTTACCCTAGGTTCACACAAGAACATCACAAAGGTATAACACAAACTTCATCACTGATTCCTACTTATATAGGGATACACCATCAGAGAATCATAAACAATATCAAAGAGAAGAAACATAACTCTCAAATCCGGTTCTTGCCTAGACAAGAACTATTAGTTCTCAATTAACCAATATCACATAAAGTACTATCACATGATCACATATGACTAGTTAAACAACCAGGTTGGGTAAAAAGATCAAGACTCAAAATCGATCTCAACAAGAACATGCACTGAAGTACACAAAATACCAAAGCTAAATAAAACCCAAAACCTCTGGTTTTACATCCTGATAGCCAACTAATCCCAATAGACAACCGACACATTGCAATATCGTAAAAGGGAAAGAAACACACAAAATTTTAATCAGTCACTCAGAAGACACATCATCACATAATGAGTACAATTCTAGAAAGGCATAACATTCAGTGATAAACTCATTTATAGTAACACTATGCAAATTAGTTTATCTGATAAAATTACTATCAACAATATAATTTAATTTTCCAAAGAAAATGCATATCAAGCCTATATAGACCAATTTATAAAATTCACCTCATATAAATTAATCTATTACTAAAAACCAAATAAAATTACAAGTTTTATTCTTTTTTTTTAAAATAGAATACCACTCCATGAGAATTCTAAATTTTTTTTTTCTTGAAATCATTATTTCAAAAAATAGAATACCACTCCATGTGAATTTCAAATTTTTTTTTTTTCTTTGAAAAAATATAATTTCTAAAAATAGGATACTATTGCAAGCAAACTCTAACAAGAATTATTTTAATAGAAATAAATAAATCTTTCTTAAATAACATGCAAATAAATATATCTTATAAATACTTATTCTTTATAAAATATTATTTAATTAATTTTTATAATAAAAGAGAGAACATGCATTTATCCTCATTTTATATTTACATGCAATAATATTAAATTACTTAAATAATAAAGCATTCAATTTGATGCAAACAAGAGAAATATTCTAAATTTAATAATAACTCTTTATTTCCTTAAGAAGATTTTCTAAGGATGCAAATTGATAAAAACAAGAAAGATCTCTAATTTAATATTTTTATTTTTATTTTTTCAAAAAGAGTTTTATTTCTTTTAAGCATGCAAATTTAACTCAATTGCTTTGTTTTCATGCAAATCTGTACCCGGTTTTAGCAAGAACATGGCAAAGGTAAAATTTCCACTTTCAAGTTAAGATATTCACAGATCTGAAGGCTAAACCCTTTCTTGGCAATAATCATCATTTTTCTTTAAAAATTGACATTTTTTCCAAATTGAAACCCTAAAGGCAATTTTGAACAAATTCATTTCCACATGAAAACCCTAATGCCCATTTTGCAACTAACACCCAAAAATGAAATCTTTATGCCCACAAGCACAGATCTGACATGCAAACTTGAAGGAAAAACATAAAATTGAAACAAGAACATGTTTCTTAAATTTTAAATCAATAAACCACACAATAATCAAACAAGGAAGTTTACACAAAGGATCCTAGCTTTTTGGATGCATGGAAGACGGGGATCCGAAAGCTAGAATTGACATAAACAAAATCCTACCTCAATAACTGAGAAGAGGAACACAATCCACAAATCCAAGCAAAGAAAAATTTCAAATGTGCTCTAAAATGCTCTCAAGCTTTCACAAATACTCCATCACCTGATTTTCCTTTCTCCCCTGATTGAATAATCTCCAAAATGGCTTTCAATCCAAGGATATAGAAAACCAAGCAATTAGGTTTTCAAAAAGTGAAAACCCTAAAGGGAATATAAATTATCTAATTTATAATTAAAATAAAATCTTTATTCTCAATTTTCACTTAAAACATGCATAACTCAACTTTAGAATATAAAAGCAAAGTGTTAAATTGAAAATGCATATGAGAGCATTTTAATTAAATAAATCAATTAATCATGCAACTTAAAGTAATATTTAATAAATCAATTTTGCACTACTAATTATAATTAATTGAATTTAATATTTATTAAATCAAGACTTAATAATTAAATCAATAAATTAAATTTAGGTATTTAATTAATATTTAATTATTAAATAGCCATATGTTTCATATATCAATGTTTTAACCTTATTAAAGGTGCAATAATTAAAATTAATATTTTTCATAAATATTCATTAAATAAATCAAGCCAAAAGCATCATTAAATCACCTGAAACCCATCTGAACACATAAACCACTGAAACAAACAAACAACTAAAATAGAAACCCAACACACACAAACAGGCTCATGAATCCACATCAATTGACAGATTCAAACACTAGGGTAGTCCATCAGATTCTTGTCAAGTTCTAGGAAAAAATAAGGGTTTAGGGTATGGATTTGGACCTAAATATTATCTCCCCTCTCTTACCATTGAGATACTGTGATAGGGAATACTCACACTTGCTAATTCAGGAAAGACGTAGTCTGGTACATGCAAATCTATCATCACAAAGATGAGCATATATACATGTAATATAGAAAACAATGGTTGAGACTAGTTTATCGTGTGCATCTCGCCGAAGCAAGTAACTACGACTCTGTCCCATACCATGCCAAACACAACAAACAGTAATGTAAATCATCTCAATGATCCATATGCATATAGATATAGGATTAGTATTGTCAAAAAACCTTAATCAAAATGATTTCATAACATAAACATAACCAACATGAAATAATCACAAATTATATGCAAATAGATGATATAATACAACTAACAATGGATCATTAGTATAATGAAAAGTAATGCATAAATAACCTTAAAAGAACCTAAAATAACCAACGCAAACATAAGAAACCTAAAAGAGATCAGAAACTGACACAAAAAAGTAGACTAAGGAGTAGGTATTACATGTTTCATCAGCTGGCTCAGAGGGTGTTGCACTCTCATTAACAGGTTGTTCAATAATTTCATCCTAAGGTTTCAAATTTTTGAACCAAAAAAATTCATCCCATGGCAAGGGAGATACATCTCTAAGGGATCTTTCAACTAATAGTTTAATTAGGGCATGGTGAGAAAAAAAATTTTGTTTCTGGGTTTCTTCAGCACTAATACTCAGCATATTATACAAAAAATTTGGAATGTTTACTGGACAAGTATGCCTTATATAGATAAGAAATTTAAAATGGTGTGCATGCAAATGCAAAAACCTTCCTTCAAAGTGAGGTACCTTATAATGTGCATCACCACCTCATTTAATGGGGGAGAAAGTTACATGTGCTTGCAACCCTGTTTGTTCACCTCCAACGGAGGGTCTAAAGGTAGAGTGAACTGAACTCAAGGTAACCTAGCATCATGTTCATTACAACAATGCTCCCCAATTGTGAGAAAAAAATTCAATTCTACAATGTGTTCCTTTATTTCCAAAACCATTAAACCCCATACATATGTCTTTCCTTCCTCAAATGTGCTCATAAATTTTGTGGCTACTTCCTCGTCAAATTCTGTCAGTTTTAGGAAATGCCCAAGTCATCCACAAGCATGGAATCTCCAAAATATTTCTACATCCATGAGAAGAATGGTATGGACCATTGTCTCATGACTTATCAACTTCCCTCCCATTGTTCCAAATGCTTTCTCCAAATTTCTACTGCAATTTGCCAATTCACAAATTTCTTTGCTTTTGCAATTTCCCAATTTCATAATCTCTTTTGAAATACCCTGAAATTAAGCTTCTAACTACACTTTAAACTATAGAGTTCCTTTCAATCCTTATTTTTGAAAAATGACCGATAATGGCACTTCGGCAAAGAATTATAGCTTTAAGAGCAAGTATTTCCCACATAACTTGATTATGTCTTCTTAGGGTCACATCATGTCATAAATCAGGGATATTTGGGAATTGAGGTATGAAACTTGTGCAAAAAGTAAAAGAACTTAATAAAACAGAGCACAAGTATAGATTTGAACTGATAGAAAATCTCGCTAAGAATGATAATGATAGGTATAAATAGTAGTGACATGGAAAAAATTAATACACTTCCTTGCCCGCTACAAAATTAAGACAAGTGTCCACACTTGTCACACTTAGCATGGGGTAAGAAACTGTCGTAATGCCAAATTATAGGTATGCATAGTATTAGATATAATTATTGAAATGTGTGTGCTAAAAGTGGAAAAAACAAAAAATTTGTACCTATCATTATGTTTCCATATGTGCAAAATAGGTGGCAAGAATGGAACAAGTGCTATAGATGTATGCATCAGCTGATGTGGCATTTATTGAAAGCATAGAAATATGGAAAAATGTGATGACATGGAGTTGTTTGGGTGGAAGGTAGAGAAATGGAGTGGGTTGGAAAGAAGAATTTAGAAAATGAATGGAGAATAGAACTTTATTAGAAAGTGAAGTGTTTATTATGAGCATACACGAAGGAATGTTAGGTTGAAGCTAGAGGAAGAAGGTTTGCACCCTCTGCTGCAGGAAGTATTACCTATTGTCCTTATGGAGTTGTTTCTTTGAATTGTTCCGGGAAGTCATTCTTAGTTTGGGGTTGATGGTATAGATGAATTTGATGTTCATTGACCAATAGTTTGAAATGAGCTGGAACAATTTTTGTCAATTGGACTACTCCATTGTTGAGGACATGATCTATTTCATATGGGCTTAACCACCTTGTTTGTAATTTGCCCTATATTTCATGAAATTTGGAATTAAATAGTAGTTCCCAATCATCTACTGCAAATTGTTTTTTCTTGATGTGGGAGTCATGTCATTTCTTCCTCTATTTTTGGACTATCTATGTGCGCTCCAATGCAAATTTCCTCATGTCATCCAAAGAGTTGAGATGTAGCAGATGGTCTTGTTCTGCTACAGGAAGATCAATGTTGAACTTCAGTATAGTACGCAATGTTTTATGCTCAAAATCAATGGGTAACATGGTTGCTTTCCCATAAAACAATTTAAATGGAATGAATCTTGTTTCTATCTTCATGTGGTTTTGTATGCCTAGACTTCTTCTGAAAGACGGCAGCTCCAGTCATGGCAATGAAGGTGAACTATTTTTGTGAGAATTGCTTCAATTTCTCTATTGGTGACTTCTACCTGACCATTGGTTTTTGGATGGTAGGTACTGGAATTCTTGTGTATGATGTTGTGTTCTTTCATGAGTGTTGTGATCAGATTTGATGTGAATTGTGTTTCTTGATCGGTTACAAGATCTCTCAGCACACCATAGCTGGTGAATATTTATTCATATAGGAACTCTACTACTTTATGATTATAGGTATGCTTCATTTCCTTCACTTCAATCCAATTGGTTAGATAGTCTGTGCATACCAAAATGTAGGACTTTCCATTAGATGGGGGTTCTATAGGACCAATAAAATCCATGTTCCACTTATTAAATGGTGTGACAACCACTTGTGGATGTAAAGTCATTTCATTTGATTTTGTAGGATGGCCCATCCTTTGGCATTCATCACATTTCTTGGCATAATTGGCTGCATCTTTGTGATGTGTGGGTCACTACTAACCTATTTATAATATTTTAGAGTTGTCCTCTTATCTCTAAAGTGTCCTCCATAGGGCTCATCATGACAAGCATGGAAGATATCATAGGTTTCATCTTCATGTACACACCTTCTCATGACTTGGTCTGGACCAGTATAGAACAATGTATTGTCAATCCAAGAAATTTGAAAACTTTTCTCAATGAGTATTCTTCCATCCTTAGGAGAAAAATGTGTAGGAATCTTGTCAACTATAAGGTAATTGGCTATCTCAGCATATCGTGGGCTCTTGACAGCAATATGGAACAAATGTTCATTAGGGAATGTATCATCTATCACAGAGGTATCAGTGTCATCATTCTAGAGTCTTGATAAATAATCAGCTATAACATTTTCTTTATCTAGCTTGTCAATTATTGTTATATCAAATTCATGTAAGAGAAAAAACCATCTCACTAGCCTGCCTGATATGGCAGGTTTGTTCATAAGACATTTTATTGCTGCATGGTCAGTATGAACAAAGATTCAATAGCTTGTTACATAATGACATAATTTATTTAAAACATATACTAGTGCCAGTAATTCTTATTTAGTGACTGTATAATTTAACTCTGACCCATGTAACTTTTGCTGATATAGTAAATAGAATTTTCAAGGTCATTAGATTTCCAGACTAAGACATCACCTATTGCATAGTCAGAAGAATTTGTATGTATATGGAATGATAAAGACCAATCAAGCCCCCTAAGTATTGTTTCTATTGAAAGAAGGGACATGAGCTACAGGAAAGATTCCTCACAGGCTAGTGTCCATGTAAACTCAGCTTCCTTTGTAAGAAAGGTGTATAGTGGACTAGCTATTCGACAGAAATTTTGAATGAACCATCTATAATAACTAGTATGTCCTAAAAAGGATATAATATCTTTTTTCTTAGTAGGTGTAGGAAATAAAATAATTAACTCAATTTTTGTAGGGTCCACTTGGATGCCAGCTTATCAGATGAAGTTCCCTAGGATCACTCCTTCTTGCATCAACATGAAACATTTCTCACTATTAAAGGATAGATTGTGATCTTTACATCTGATCAACACTTTTTCCAATTTCTTCAAATCTTCTTCAAAGTAACACCAAATATGGTAAAATTGTCCATATATATTTCCTTGCAGTCATGTGAGATATCAGTGAAAATGTTGATTACATCTTGTTGGAAAGTGGCTAGAGCATTACATAAGCCAAAAGGTAACACAAAATATGCATATGCTCCCAAAGGACATGTAAATATTGTCTTCTCTTGATCCTCTAGAGAAATTCCAATATAATTATATCTGTTGTATCCATCAAGAAAAGAGAATTACTTTTTACCAGCCAAGGTATCTAGAACGTGATCAATGAATGGCAAGGGAAAATTATCTTTATTTTCTCACTTGTTCAGTTCTCTATAATCTACACATATTATCCATTTACCCCCCTTTTTAGGGACTATTAATAAAGGTAGAACCCATTTACTAATTGAGATTGGATAAATAAAACCAGCATCCATCAACTTTTGCATCTCAGTCTTTACAATTTCTCTTAAGGTTGGGTTAATTATTCTCTAAGATTGGCGAAGTGGTATACTACCTTCATTGATGTAAATTACATCCATAATGTTTTTTTGTTCAAGCCTATCATGTCTCCATAGTCCCAAGAAAAATATTATTCATGTTTACAAAGGAGTTGAGTTAACAAGGCTAATTATTGTGGTGGCAGTTTACTGTTAACATGAAGCTTGTGGCCAGGAGAGAGTTCCACATTATTTGTCAGCTCAAGCATTGATAGTAAAGGTATTGGGATTTTAGATATCTCATGGGTATTAATTGATGGATAATATAAGGTCCTACTGGAAAAACACAGTTATCATAGGTGGACAACTACAAAACATTGCTTTTAGAAATATCTTTTTTTGTGACACAATCATTAGTAAGGATACTTTAAATCACATAATAATCTTATTGCAATTTCAAGAAGGATTTTATATGTAACATCATTAATTGATAAACAAAGTTTAGCTCTTCTTCCTCATCTCCCAAATTTGGCCAAATAGGAGTACTCAAATCTCATTGTGGTTGGGCAGGAGGATATAATACTAACTTCTTGATTGCTTTGCCTTTGAGATTGTCATGTTACCTGGTCTGCAATTGATATTAGTATCAGTTTTGGCTAACCAAGGTCATCCAAAGATAACTGGATAACTAACAAAATTTACCTTATGTGATAATATTAGGAAGTCACCGGGATATTCCTAGGAATCACATGTAACTACTATATCTTTTGTTATGCCATCTGGTGTGACAGTGGAACTGTCTACAAGTTGCAAGACTGTTGGAGTGGTCCTTAATACCTCTATACTAAACCTATGCATTTTATCCTTAGTCATAAAATTTATAGTTGCTCCCAAATGTACTAGAACATTCTTCACAAACTGGCCATTAATTATAATATCAACAACTGGGCTTCTAGGGTTAGAGTAATTTGGAATGAATATCTTTCCCAACATAATATCTGCAAGTTGACCTATAACATGTACTGTTTGGGTATCCTTTTTCTTTTGTCTGGGATTTTTGAGGCGGGCTTCTTTAATGGATTTCCCATAAAGAGGAACATCTTTAATAGCCTCAAACAATGCAATATGGATATGCATTTTTTTCAATTGTTCAAGGATATCAAATGGTGTTTCTTCCTGGGGTATAGGTTTGTCCATACTAAGCCTTTGAGGAAAAGGAGGATTATCTAAGGTGTAAACATCAGTTTGACTTGATATATTAGTTGGTTGGATAGTATTTTGAAAAGTAGTTTCTAGAAGTGGTGTTGATGCTGCAGGAAGGTCTGGAACTTTTGTTATAATAGGAGGTTTTGGCGCAGGCAGGGTAGTACCAAATCTCAAGTGAATATCAGTTACTTATAATGCATAGGAAGGGTACTATTGAGCATCAGTAGCATACATTGGTTGATTTTTTTGTGTGTTGTTAGGATTGGGTTGTGGCTGAGAAAGTAATTGTGTTGGCCTTGGAATAGGATGTATGGCTGAAGAAGGTGGCATTATTGCAGGTTGAGATACTAGGGGTGGTAAGGGTTGATAACCAGGAATTTGATAAGTTCATTGTTGGGGTCCTCCCCACTAGTTATATGGTTTCCAATTCCCTTTGGTGGCTATCATTGATTTTGAGGTTGTAGCCATTGGGTTTGTTGTGGGTTAAACCACTGGTTTTATTGAGTATTTGGCTAGGCATTTTTCTAATAAGGTTGGGAGTACCAAGAAGGATTTTGAAAATTCTAGTTCTGCCATTGGTTATTATAAGGATTAGAAAATTTCAAAGGGTCTTAATGCATGCCTTGTCTTGAGGCCCATGGCCGATGTTGAGAAAAAAAGAACACTTTCTTGTCCTCTCCTTTTATTTTCATGTACTCAGTAGGAAGGTGTTGGTTCTCCAAATTTACCGCTAGTTTGCACCCGTAATATTTCTTTTGCTTGCGGTAGTGAGGGAAATATTTAGCTATATGTGCCTTAGCATCTTCATGCCTTTTTTTGGCATTTATTGTATCTAGGTGTGTAGCAACATCATTGATAATATCTTGCCTGAAATCTAACAGTAGGTTCAATATTTCCATCTTAAAAATACTCAAGCTATTCCCCTTAGCAAGTGTGGATCAAAATCCTCTACCCTTCTTTACAGTTGATCTTGAATAGTTGAGGTAGATTTTCTTAACATCATCCCAAGAAGATTGAGATATATCTCCTCCAGCCATAAGGTCTAGTGCTTCAAGGTAGTTTTCATTTACTCCTCTCAAGAAAATGAGTTTTTGTGAATCCTCCTCTAGCACATGTTGTGGATTCTTCTGCAATTGTACAAGAAGCAAGAAATTTAATCTTCCAGAGTTTCATCTTCCTTCTATGACATTCAAAAAATGTCATCTCCTCTCAAGTCACCCCCTTTCCAATACTCTTTATATTTTTTCAAGAATATAGTCTGCATCTCATTCTAACTGGTTTCTACATCAGCCCCTAATCCCATAAACCATCTTAGAGCTGACTCCTTCAATGTTATTGGAAACAACTTGAGTTTGTGGCCATCAGTGTTGTAGTCAAAGATTCAACAAAGAATGTCAAACTCAAACAAAAAGGTGTGAGGGTCTTAATTTGTTAGGCCATAGAACTTTGGAAGTGCAGTAGTGGGTATGTTTTTGAGGTTAGCATTATTGATAAGGCTAAGAATAGGAAATGGAAAGGTGGGTTGTGCCATTATTGTAGGTACTTGGAAATGAATTTGTTGTTGATAAGGAATATTAGCCAAATTATTATGAACAACAAATGCACTTGGGGTGGAATCATCAAGAAAACTAGCCAAAATTTTAGTAAAATTTTGAAGGTCAACTGGATCAAAAGGGTCTTCTTCAGATGAAGGGGCTGCAAGAAATTTAGGACTTGCATCAACAAAAGGTAATTAAACTTCTTCAAACCCTTCATTCAGATTAACATATTCTCTTGGAAGGAATCTTCCATGGACATCTTGTCTTCTTCCTCTTCGATGCATGCAAGTAATTAGGTAAACTTGTGAAGCAAGTTTAGGATTGCAAACTACTATCTAGAAAACAAGGAACTATCTAAAAATGAAAAATGACTCAATAAGGTCCTCATCTTGACACCATCCTCAGCAAAGAAACCAAAAATGAACATCCCCACAATAGGTAATAATAATCATACCAAAGCTTCTCCTAGGAATAGTGTACTCAAACTAAGTATTATTTTCCCTATCATGAAGTTATTTTGAATTTTCAACCTAGGGATGTATACTTGAAATGGGACAACATGATTTGTGCACTAAGTCTCTCATAAAGTCATGTTACTTAAGCTGCAGGAAGGAAAATACATGATTTAGAAACTTACACTATTGATACAAGAAAGTAAACACACAGACAACTACTTAATGAAATTGATGCTGACAACTATAAGTTCAAATTTAACATATTCTATCAACCCAAAGCAGTCACTATGATTATCCCTGTAGGTGTTGCAGGAACATACACAAGTTATAATGTTGCAGGAGGAAACAATAAATTCTACTTGAAATGTGGTAAATGCTTAAACAACTTAACCTAGTCTACTCTAATCCACCTTCCTAGTGGGCCCCCTTGGTCAGATTCTGCTAACTACTAACATGGAATATAACCCAAAATCACTCCTTCATTGTATTTCCAAAAAACCTAATTACATTGTAGTAAAAAACTACATGAAAACTAAAGAGTAACTTTGCTTTCAATTGCAACAATGGTAAAATTATCAAAGCTAACTACAATCTAACAATAATATTCCTTTATATAGAGGAAAGATATTTATTTAAACATAAAGATAAGGTCTGACTGATTCATGCCATAAAGAAAGGAGAATGCAACAACCCACAACAGAATATTATAAAGACTAGATAACCACTTCAACAGAGTATTGACCATAGAGAAAATATAGCATAATTGTGTTGCTATATTCCCTGAAATGGTAGTTCCTTCAATTCATCAGGCATGTTTCACGATTTTATAATGGATCTCCTCATCATAGCTGGGACTTCATCATTTCCTCATTAATGCTTCTGATTCACTCTCAAGTCGCTCCTCTTTCCTGGCAGGTTAGTAGCACATGCATATGTGTGTGTGTGTGTGTGTGTGTGTATATTCAAGTTTTCAACTATTCAACTTAATCTAAATGTTAGGACATACATTCAAACAATTATATGAAATACTATGACATATATATAATATTTAGCAAAGTATGTCACTACTATCTACCCATAGGTTTTGTGGATCTGACTGTACTTATAGCATGATCATAAGTTCAAGTACTTAAAATTTTCACAAGTGTTTTGGAATGTCTTAAAACAGAGCATAAAATTAGTATAAAATAAAGACAAATTATTGCCCCATCAAACTTCTTGAGTCCTAGGGCTGCATCCTAGTTCCTGCATTTGCATACCTTGTCATTTATCTTGTTCCTCATTTTCTATTATGGTCTTTTAGCCACCTAAATAGTTTTCCACTGACACACTAGTATATTTAAACACCTTAATCAAACAATGTTTCTCAACACTTTCTTTCAGAAAAAACCTATGTTTTTAACACATATTGGACAAAAAACTTAAAACTAAGCACAATAACAACAAACCAACATAGCGGTGTTTCTCAACACCCACATCAACAACTTACATAGACTGAATACTTGATGATCTTTTTCTTGGATGATGTTTGTTATCAATGATTTTATAATATTTTCTTTTATTTCTACTTGTTGTTGTGGTCCCAATGATCATTGCATCAAGTAACTATGTTGTATGTGGTAAGAGCTTCCATATTCAAGTGGATAATCCTCAGATCCCTCGATCCTCCTTACTTGCGCACTAAGGTGAGGTTGGGAATATCTCCTTGTCTATTATTTCTACCTATTTATGTAAGGACACACTCATGATTATCTTGGCTTTGAATGCCTCAGTACTAGTGTATCTTTGCAAAATCAACTAGAGACAATGTTTAGGTCATCTTGGTTCCTATACCTAGATGCTTACATTGTCCCCCATATTTTATCTGATGAATGTCATATTCATATTCTTATGGTCACCCTAGGACTAGTAAGGATTGTATTGGCTCTGATGTCCCAAATGCCCGATTATGAAACTAAGGACTACCAGAATCAGTGACTTGACTACTTGTGTTGTAGGCTGCATTTGTATTCCTAGGTTTTTATGATAGCATTATAACAAAACACTCACCAAAAATCATTCCAGAACTAAGTTATTCCCTTAACCAATTTCTTCCTAGAATCCTCTATTGAAGCAATCAACTACATTTCATCTCCTTAAGGTTACCTATCTACACACAAATGGTCGGTAGCAATAGAGCAAGATATATATTCATCATAGTGCACAAAGAAACATGGTTTGAGTATATCATTTATGAAGACAGGATACTATTTGCATACATCATCCAAGATTCTTAAACCATTTATAAAATATGATAGTCAAATAGCAACAGATACATTGGTAACAGATGAAAGCAATGAAAGAAAACATACAAGTCTCAATGTATACAAAAGGTGTGCTCTAAAAACTTGAGCAAAAATGTGCATCCTCGATGCAAATAAATCACGTACAATCATATGGATCTTCAAAAATTAGAAAGGGGGTAAGATAAGAAGGGGGAAATCAAGTCTTAGGTGGAGGAGCATCTTCTTTAGGTGGAGGTCCTACTCCCTCAGATGGTGCCAGATGCTATGAATATGGTAGCACCTGTTGTGCTAGAGGAACTACAACATTATATGCCACCATATAAAAGGCTTCCCTACTATTCTTATGGGTGACCTCCCTCTGAAGAGCGGCACACTCAGCCAAAAACCCTTGATTCAATGCCTGAACTCTCTCATCATGACCTACAATATTTTGATCTCACTCTGCAATCTAGGAGTGCACCATTACAAGCTAAGTTTGTAATCCTTGGACTCATCCTCTCAATGTCCTAATGGTATCCTGTAGAATCTTCTCCTAGGGTACTCCCTCCTCCTTAGCCTATGCATCTCTACGCTAGTGTACCTATCTAGCTACCTCATAAATACCAAGATCCAACTGAGCATCTCTCATCTCCTCATCAGCCTGTGTTGTCTCTATCTCAACTCCAATAGAACCAAGCGTACCTCCCTCCCTGCATTGTTTTTTTTGACTAATTGTCGATGCCCTGTTGGAATTGGCATCTAAGGTACCACATTTTTTAGAAGGAGTTGGACCCCTCTATGGTACTTTATTTGGACCTTCCACTCTCTAAGCTACATCTCCCTCCTTAATCTGTAGTGCTCTCTCTATCAGATCTATGAATATAGGAAAGAGATGGTGAGAAAAATTATCCCTATACTAGGGTGTGACCCTCACATCTGTAATGTCTTCCAGGTAATCCCAAGTCGGCCAATGTAAACCTATTAGCTCTTGTATACAGAGAGTCGGTGACAATCTCAGAGACCACTCTCGGTGCTCCTCATCAACAAATCAAGCATAGGATGTGGACTCCCGAGGTATTATCTTTGGATGAACATAATATCATAGGACTTTGCCTACTATGAAGTGCTCAACAACACTGGATGTACTCCCAAGAAAAGGACATGAAATGAAGAAATATCTTCGTTGGTCTCTCTAGTGAGTTCAGGCCTATGTCCATATATATGGTCTCTAGACCACCAGGCTAAGATCATCCAACTGACGCCTCCATTACTTAGTCTTCCCTAGGTGGGGCTATGCCAAGAAACATACGTACCTATAAATGTAGGTCTATCCACTCTGTCATGGATCATCTATCACTAGTCTGCTAATGGGAAGATTCTCCCAGGCCCATACCTCTAAAACTAATACTCCTATGACCATCCCTCAGGCTCCCCTATAGGTAACCTCATTCATCTCATGATACATATGTGTTATTAGGCATTGTCCCCAACCCAATCTCTCTAGATGCATCACCAATCTCTCCAGCACCCTCCCCCATCCACAACAGAACCCATGTTGGATCATTCTGTCATCAAGAAGCAACCTATGGACCCTGCTATGACACACTCAAGTGGTTAAATAGCACCATACTGGCTTAGTAAGTCATCCCAAGATATGGCCTTCCCCAATATGGTGTGATTAAGGAACACTCGGATCAGTGTCTGTGTCCCCAGCTTTGACGATGCATTGTACTCTATTTTTTCTCCTGCAAACAGAATCCAAAGAATCTTGTATATATCCTCATTGTGAAATCTCTCCACCAATGTTGTCAACAATCCATGGTTCAACCAGATGTTAGGAATCTATTTCAACCATCCAAAACCACACTCACTTAGATGACCTCTCTGATCATCAGATAGGTTCCTCACCAAGAACGTGGTAGGAGGATAAGTGGATCAAAACTTAATATCTAGTAACTCTGCCTGAAAGAAGAAAAATAGTAAAAATGCATCAATAATGATGTCAAAATCAACTACAATTAGCATGCAATGATCAGGAAAGCTACCAAACAAGCTATAAAATCAAGAAAACACAAAATCGATAAGAGAAATCTTCAAAAAAGTGTCACTGTCTCCCAAATGACAAAGTACAGAAAAGGGGCATTGAAACCAAGACTTGTATGAGTCAGGATTGCATATGATATGACAAATCAAGTTGAAATGATAATTATAATAAGGCAGTACGACAAAGTGGGCTTGTATGAAGGAGCTTATATGATAGGTGGGTGGTCCTTGTGTGACAAAACTAATGGCCTCAGATGACAAAAGACATTTTTCTAGTTTTTCGTATGATCCCTCTCATCAAATCATACAATGAATTACGACCTACAACCTAAAATGCTAAAAAAACTACAAAAATCTATGAAAAACTTACAAAATTGAATGCGAAGTTGAAGTTTATCAGTTACTTACTGGAGGTGGGTAGTGTTGTGGCCGTCTGTACCTCTGCATGTGTTCGAATCGATGATTTTCTATGGGGACCACCATTTTTTCTCAGAGAAGCTTCTCAAAACTCAACTGTGGATGACAAAAATGATTTTAAAATGACCCCTCCAGGCCTTATATTAAGATTTTGACCTAATTTTCAAAGTGCCCTGATGGATGTGAAAATTGCACCCCTAGCTAATCAAACTGCTCTGGATCCATTTTTGGGACCAAAATCAAAATCTGACGACATTTAGAAACTCAAAAAATGCAAATTAACCTATTTTTCATGAATATAGTTGATCACTAATGCTTTCTTACAGAATTTTGATCTAAGATCCCTCTTGATCAAATTCCTCACACACTTCCCACTTCAATCCAAAATTCAACCTAAGACAAGTCTAGTCAAACTTGGTCAACCAAACCTTAAATAGGCTCGCATCTCAACATTTCTCAATGGTTTTTCAATCTACCAAGCTTGTGCCTCCCCTCCTTTCAATTTTGATCTCAAGTGGGCAGTAACATTACATCAACAATTTGACTCACATCAACAAGTTCAATTTCTAGGGGCATTAGGCCCTAACCTAGATCAAGAACCAATCAAGTGATTCTTATCACTACACATCAAATCTAAATCTCTATCGGCATATCAGGCTCATCGCATCATATCAATCTAATAACTCCTCTCAATCTAGAAATTGGCTTCATTAGGAATCATATCAAGTCAATTATCCTAATCAATCAATCAAATGGAAATCTGTCTCATCACACCACATCAGGTTGATATGTCATTCAAAACCTAATCCAAAATCAAGAAATCTTCTTGAAGGATGGAAATTCAATTTTATCGCTTCACATCAAGCTAGATGCTTGAAATCTTTTATCAATCTTCTCTCAGTCAAGCCCAGAGTTGACATACTCAGATCTCTCTATCTATCTTTTCTCAATAAATTCTGGAACTGATACCTACAAATCTCTATCGATATTCATCCAATCAAGCTCAGAGTTGGTACTATCAATCTTTTCTCAATCAAGTCTGGAGCTGATATCTTCATATCTTCAATCGATCTTCATTTGATCAAGTTTGGAATTAGTTCTAATTCATGAGATAGTTTCATCTCTTCACATCAAGCTATTTCCTGATCCAACCAAGATTCACATGTTCTTTGACCCAATGTGTTGCCAGATCGATCACACATTAGTCAAACAGGGGCAAATGTAATCACCTAAAATTGGTCTAGAAAACCTATAGCCCCTATTTCTGATTATTTGGTCTTAATAATTTTTAAAATCTAAGACATTATTGCTAGACTCTGATTATGAGAGTGCTTAATCAAATTTTCTTATATAATCCTAATCCTAACTTGTCGAATCAAATAATCAATCATTCAAGCCTAAATTTTAAAATGCATAAAACATTGGGATAAATCAAAAAGTTCCTATGTCCCTTTTAAATAAAAAAAAGTAAATCCATTCATACATGGGTGAGCACTCAAAAATCAAATTAAAAAAAAAAAAAGGAAAAATACCAATTTTGTCTCATTCTCCACAAACTTGAGCAATCAAAATCACTTTATCATCTCACATGGATTGAGAGAAGTTGCATCTCCATTGTTGATCATTCCCTTTTACCTCTTAATCTCAACCATCCATTTCTTAGAATCTCTTATAAAAGGAATATCTCCCTTGCTCATTCATAGCAAAAAGATTTGGAATAGAGTTATATTGTTATTTTCATTATAGAGTTTCATTGTGCACTTGTATTTCTTTCTTGCATAGTAGTTTTGCTTGCTTATTAGCATTGTTAGCTTCATTTTCTTATTTTAATGGCATCTTAGTTTCCTTTCATTGCTTAATAGTAGATGCATTGTTCTTCTCATTGGTAGCTTAATCTTGGATTTTATTCTCATTCCCAATAGTTTCTATCCATTTATCTTGTTATTTCATGCATTTCATTTTCAAAGCTTTTTAAAAGCAAAGTATGCAAGTATATGCATCTTTCTCACTCTTCCATTGAATCTTTCATTTTGGAGTACTCAATTCACTAATTTTCTATGTCCAATCTGATGGGAAACTCATGAGAATCACACTCACTTCAACTAGGAAGCAATAAGCCAATTTCAAGGGTTTAATGCTATGTTTTATCATCATTTTAATACTAACCCCTATGATGTAATGGTTTATTGAAGTGTTTCATTGTAGATTCTATTGGTTCTCAAATTGACAGATTGGACATCTAACAGATTTCACTTATCCAATGAAGATAGATACAATCGATTTTCCAACGAATGAGGTTTCAACAACCTCCTACAATTTTGATTCCACGAAACCAAGGCTGGTGGGCCTGCACTTTAAAACTTGTCTTCAAAGTCTTCTAGAGGTTTCCTATAACGGATAACTGATAACTTCAACTCCTTCTCAATGTGTTAATAAGATCATGAAACTAAAAATATATGTGTTAATGAAATGTAATGTATTTAATATTGCTTGATATGATTGAAATTGGAACTAAATTAGATGAAAAAAAAAAGTAACTCAAAAACTTGAAACAATGAAACCTAATACTGAATTCAACTTACGAGAAAGACCAGTACTTTATTTCAATAATGGGAAAACAGAGTCGATAATTCCCCAATCCTACGTTCAACTTCAGAGACGGCTTTGAAAACAAAAGCTTATCACCCTAAAGGCATAATAATATGCACATATAACTATAAAGTCTAAAAGTATTTTAATTTAATACTATTTCTCAAACGACGAACTAATTGATCAATATTTTAATCAATAAGATTTTAACCATGCGAAAATGAGAAAGAAATAATTGAATATACAAAACATAAACTTCCATTGAAATATGCGCAAATTAAAACTATCACTTTAAAGAATGTTGATTTGTTTATCTGAAGGACTTGATTATAAAGAAAGAGCAAAAATGATTACAAAATTGAAATAAATATCGACTTATCTATGTTCATTATGAAGGCGTATATCAGATTTCTTGCATAAAATGTTTTAAATTTGGAACTATCTTTTACTCCATCATTCCTCAGAATCCATCATTAGTCATCATGTATCATTCAATGTAATTCTTCTGTCCTTGTTTGCAGATTTATGAATGAATATAAATATAAAAATGAAAGGGTGCATTGGATCATCACACCTTTTCACTATAAACTAACCTAGAACTAACTATTTTATCAATTATTTTGTCTTTAGATACAAATCTCTTCTTTTCAATAATTACAACTACCAACCAATTAGTTGGAAAACCTTCTTAACTATCTTGTTTATATAAGAGCCTTCCTTGGTTGCTTCCAGAAGTTGATGGTTGGGAGTAATGGATCTGCAAATTGCTAGATAAACTGGAGTCGATGCACTCTGGGATTGATTTTTGCAATGTTTTGTAGACCACTAGTTTGGGTTGCATATTTCTGTTTGAACGATCCATAGATTGCATCGACCCAACCTGCATCTACTACGCCATTCTTGTAAATTGAAGGTGGCAGCCAGCTGATGAAGGGCACACCACCCTTACCAACTCATAACCAAAAACATAACAACATGGAGACAAAGAGAAGACAAAATGCTTTACAAAGCATATATTGATACTTGAAAATCATTACAACTTGAGAAAACTTACAACATGAGAGACATTAAATCCTCAAAGCTTACAACCCATGAGCTTAACTTGAGAGCTTCTTCCCTAATACAAGATCCTACAACTTGAGAACTTTTCTCCAATACGAGATTCTACAACTTTGAGAGCTTGCCCATGAATGCTCTTATGCCTTCTTTATATAGGCATTTACCACCCAAGAGATTACAACACAACCAATATGGGATAAAAGGTAAATGCAACTACCTTGATACAAATATTAAATACCCACCCAATTAATATTAAGCACCACCATGTGGGCCAATTACAAAATTACATTGCATTTGTGGGCCAATAAGAAAATATAAAGGTGTAACTACCTAGCTACAAATATTAAATGCAAGAACTTTCTATAAATTTCTAAAATGCCACCTACACACCTCGATAAATGAAATGATTTCTTTTTATTTATTTATTTTTATTTTCTTTTATTCCACCTATATGCACCTTGGAAAATGAAATAACTTTTTTTTTTCTCTTTTTTTTTTCCTTTTTTTTTTTTTGTTATCATGCCCCCTTTTTATTTTGTGATGCAAGATGCCCCTGCATCAATCACCCAAGATAGAAAAAATTTTGTGGATATAGATTCACAAAATGAAGTAGCTGTTGATGATATTTTTTTTTCTTCTCTTCTAACACCTTGCTGGAACAAGTATCCGCTGCTGATATATTTCCTTTTTTCTTCTTTTCCAACACCTAGCTGGCACAAGTATATGCTGCCGACAATACTCCACTACAATCAACTTCGTCAATCTATAACTCTCATTCTCCTCCAAACTTCTAAGATCTAATGCACCTGTAATAAACTTTGGAATACCATACAAATATTCTATTGCATACTAAACATCATTTGCAAAGTCCTCATATAAACCAACATCATTATATTTCAAATCTATCTCAAAGTTAGTATCCCATGATTCATAAAAATTTACCTCTTTCACATCTTCATCTTTATTTTCTTCTTTCGTGTCTTAAAGAAGGCATGTAACAACTTCTCTACTTTGACCTTCAACCAAGGTATTCCACTCTTCCTCAACTGTTGTAATCTTCATTAATAAATTATCTTCTTCAATTGTAGGTTCATGAATCTTTCCATCTTCTTTCTCTACCTCTTCTTTTGTATCGCATGGATGATACTCCAATGTATATTCTTTCTTTCCTTCATCCAAAGAATTGACATCAACTCTTTGAATCACTCTTCTCTTTTTCAGCTCCGCTTTTAATTCAGCCACTTGCTTCTTCAAATCTAGTATTGCAACTCTTGTCTCTTCATGATATCTCTCTCTAATTTTCTCAAGTCTAGGAATTCTAAGAATCTATCCAATCACAAAAGTCATCTTCTTTTTTCTCTTCTCCATACTCACATCCTCTTAAGGAAAACCTCACCCAACCCAAGGTCCTGGTACAAACTGTCTCACAGTCGGCGATCTATTTACACACTCAGAAACTCATACTCTGATACCACTGATGAAGGGCACTTGATACCACTGATAAAGGGACACACCACCCTTACCAACTCATAACCAAAAACATAACAACATGGAGACAAAGAGAAGACAAAATACTTTACAAAGCATATATTGATACTTGAAAATTATTACAACTTGAGAGAACTTACAA
>MU227577.1:467571-487535 GCA_018584345.1 Thuja plicata | reverse complement strand
CCCTAGTAGTACCTCTTGACCCTGGCCTCCAAGTGACACTATGTGGCTCAGTGATCCTTTCGCAAAGACAAGGATCCCATCTTCCATTCTATCATGCGACAGCATTCAAGACATGGGTAGAGACTCAAACATCTTATTAATTTATTTTAAACCCCTTTAATGTATCATATTTTCACTTATTAAGTAACTTTCCAATGGGTTTACCTAGTAACCGCTTAGGGTCCTGGACCCCCATTGCAAGCCACTTCCCCACTATACACTTAGTTAACCTACCTAGGCTCAAGATCAAAAGATGAAGATACACATAATCACAAATTGTATTCTACCCATTCAGGAGCACATAGGTTCACAAATAACCAAACAATAACCACAGTATCCTCATAAATCCATAAAGCACATCATAACGAAATTGGGTTGGGTATAGAAAATCATGTCCATGACATCAACATAAATTACAAATTAACACCACAATAGATACCATGCAAAATTTATAATCTCAAACCTCTAGATTATGTCCTAAGGGTCATCTAACCCAACAGATACCTGAAATCAGGATAACATAGAAGAACACACATAATATAACATTTATTTGATCACGCACCCAGAACACATCATGGCATAATAGATCTCATATACGGAATAATTAAATTTTTATAAACACGCACAATAAATGCTCCTATAAATTGATTTATAACTATCATATAAATAAATTAGCTTATTTGAGATAATCGCCAAACTAACTATAATTATCAAATAAATTACACCAATTTAATAACAATCGAAATCAATATTACCCTTTCAATATTAGTTCAATGTTATCCAACACATCACCATTCCCATTAATCTTTCCAATACATGCCATAACTTAATATAAAACTAACTAAAAACTAATTTAGAACTAACTTAAAAAAAAAAATTTAAAAATTAATTTAAAAATTAATCATAAACTAAATCATCATTAACTATAAACTAATTTAAATTAATAATAAACTAACTAAAAGTTCATTATAATCTATTTAAAAGATAAAATAAGCTAATAAATAAATAAAAATTAAATTTAAAATTAAATTACAAATAAACCGAATCATATCTTGTATTTAAATTTAAAAAAAACATAACATAAAAAAAAAACTAAACTAAATATAATTTTTTTTTGGGGGGAGGGTCCCGTGGACCCCACCCTACCCTACCCCTAATAGCCTGCGGGCCCTTCATCTAAGGAAGGCCGCAGGTGGCCTGGCCCGGCCGGTGCCTTGGCCGCCGCGCTGGCAGCTCTGACTGTCGTGTCGGTGCCTTGGCTGCCGCGCCGGTGGCTGACCCTGCACCTTGGGGGGTGGGGCAAATGGTGGCCCCCACCTGCCCTGTCTTTTTTAAAAAAAATATTATTAAAACACTTTTTTTTTTAATAAAGCGCTTTTTGAATTTTTTAAAGCTGTGGTTTTTTTTATAAATAAGGAAATTAAATTTTTTTTTTAAAAGCAATTTTGAAATACGGAAATTAGAGTAGGAATCTATTCTTTTTAATTTTGTCTTTTCCTATTTCTTCCAATTGACTGGTGAAAGTTTTCTCTATTCTGTATTTTGTATTTTTTTAATAGAGAGGTATTTTTTTCAATTAATTCTTTTTCAAAGTGGCATTTACAAAAGGGGATATTTATTTTTTCCTCTCTACTATAGTCCTAACTATAGGGCAGTTTAATTTTTCATTTTCTAGGAGAACCATAGGGTATTTTCTTACGAAATTTTGACAGCACTTCTGTAGTAGGGTAATATATATTTCCCTTCAAAAATCAAGGATCTAGGGTTCCATAAGCACATATTTCAACAACAATTTCAAACAAGAAACCCTAATACCCTTTTACTCATAACGCTATATAACGAAACCCTTTATGCCCACAAGCACAGATCTGACATGCAAGCATGAATAAAAATGTGAAATTGATCTAAGAGTATATTTTCCATTTGCAATCAATCAAACCCAAAATAAACAAGCAAGGAATGACCAAGCAAGGATTAATAGCTTTTCAGATGCATAGAAGACAGGGATCCAAAAAATTAGAATTGACAAGAACAAGACCCTACCTCAATATCTGTTTGAAGAATGCACAATCCAAAATCCAAGCAAAGAGAATTCTAAAATTATGCTCCAAAAACCAAGCACACACCCAAGCTTCTAAAAATGCTCCCAAAAACCTGTTATGAGAGAATGAGAGAAGAATCCCCCTAATGAGGATCCATTTCCTCTAATCAAGCAAACCCTAATGCTAACACATTCAGTTAACTCCTAAAAGGACTCCTCTCCAAAATTGAAAGAAAATAATAATTAATAATTAAAATATCTAATTACTTGCACAACTCAACTTTGACTCTTAAATTCAAGTTGAGATCTCTTGAGTTGAAAATACTTTTTCAACCAAATCTTGCACATGTAATTAATAAAATATTAATTTAAATAACTTAAATATTTACATCACAATAATCCATGCAACTAAATATTTAATTATTTAATTAAGCATAAAATCTCATTTACTCTAATATTTAATTAATTATTCAATTAAATATAAATACTCAACAATTGCACTTTAATTAAACTTTCAATTAAACATAGGTATTTAATTTAATTTTCAATTAATTAAATACCCTATATTTAATAATTGATTGCAACAATATTCAATTAAATAAATAACATGATATAACACCCACATAATCACATTAATCACCTGAAACCGAAAACAAGTGAAATCAAACATGATCAAGGACAAGGGTACACGAATTCCTATCAACTATACGAATTCGGTCAAGGTAGTCAAAATAGATACTTGTCCACTTGTTTGCTCTTTTTCTTGCAACACTTACCTAATGATGACAACATACCTTGTATACTCAGTTGCAACCTCTTTTAGGCAAGAGAAAGACTAATTTCTAAGGATTGGATAAGATCCTTCTTTGTTTTTGAGCTCCACAGGCTCAGGCAGGCTTTACCTTTTAAATATTACTGATATCTCAGTCTATTTATTTGGTGGATTGTTTCATTCACTGGGTATGAACCAAAAACCTCACTGTAACAACTTATAGAACAATTTAGAGATTGCAATGACTAATTTGAAACAAAGTACTATAAGCCAGGCTACGGTTTTGAGAACATAGGCCAATGAGTCAAGGATCTGCATCCTTCTTCCTTTTGATTTCAGGAGGGATAACCTAATGATTCACTCTCTAAAGAATCAACAAAGTGGACACTGTCCTGCTGACATAGGTCCTTGATGAGTTCAGCTCATATATTTAGTGACAAGTATCTTTTGAATAATTTTGAATGTCTTGAAAACTTAGATGATGATAGATTATCAGATCCAGGTCTAGATCAGTGCTTATCCTTTGGGTTACAGAGTCAAAAGCTTGAAGTTTCACATAAACAAAACACTGTAAGGTACCTTAAAACCTAAATTCAATTAGGATAAGTTTCCTTACAAATTATCTGATTACCTCTAAAATACTGTATCAAATCCTTAAATACCGATATGCTTCCTGAAACTACTCACAAAACTTAGTTCTTTACATGAAAGAAACTTGCAAGTAATTAGATAGTCACCTTGTAACCAAAATGCTTCAGACTGCCTTACAATCTTAATCATAAAAAGGCATACACAGGAAATAAAGAGACAACAATAAAGAAGAGTAAAATTGCACCGTATTTTATTGATGTAATCCTTCTTTCATACAAAAGAAAAAGCTTTGAAGCTCGAAAGAACACAGGCACAAATTTAGAAAGACTGCTTCTTTACATTAATTTTCATCCTCCTTGAAAATACAATTTTTTTCTATATATATAGGTCTTCAACCATCGTGGAATGCTTTTCAAAAGGATGCTACAAGCTTTGGATGGTCTCAGAAAACCTAAACCTAAAACTATAGAAGAGACAAAAAGAAAAAGAGAGAAGAAGCGATAGAATGACCAAGTCAAAAAGATAGAAATAGATATTCTTTGTTCTTCTCCTGATCTAGCGACTTGATCTGATAGTGTACATAGTAGATGGTAGTAGTTATGTCGAGTCTGGATGACTGTGCTTTCAGATTTACCTACATTCTCCTTTTGCAATAACTGTCCTCTTTATCTTCAATGGTGAGGTACCAAGTAGTCATCCCTACTCATCGTCCAAAATTTCTTCTTCTACTACTGGCTTCTTTCTCTTGGGTGTAGTCATCACCTCCCATGCTTTCACTTCATCATCTAATGGCCACTTGAAGTCCTGAGTACTCTGTATTTGGACCTTTTGACTGTCCCATCTCACATCAGTGATATTTTTTATGTCTAATAGAAACTTATTGATGTCAGTTTCTGCTTTGAAAGCTTCATCCAATAGCTTATTGAACCCTTCTACATCAATATCATTTCCTGAAATAAATGTCTCATTACTAGGCATTTTGCTATCAAACTCACCCCTCCAAGAATCTAAGGCCTTCACTTCATCATCATCTCCTCTTAAGGAAGGTATGAATCTGTTAAAATCATCAGAAAAGAGGCTTAACTTTACCTCAATTTGGTTCAATTTACCCTTAAAGAATGAGAGAGCAATATTAACTCTTTTGATCTCATCTTCAACTTCAGTTACTATCTCTGGAAAATCTAATCTCAGGGATTGTAATGATGCTAGCTTCTCAAATAACTACACCCTAGTATACCACTTAGTAAAATATGGGTTGAGGATAGCCAAATACCCCATTACCTCAGTGTGCAAATCTGGCAACTTGTTATAAGCATTGAGTATAACATCAGCTTTATCTTTTAAGATGTCAATTCTGTGTTGTAGCACACCTTTCAATGCTCTTAATGTAACCTCATTTCCTTTCTCTTCCTCAGCATTTTCCTCAGTCACCTCTTAAGATTTTTTTTTATCTTCAATTTGCATGGGTTGTGGCACATACATTACCTCAAGCTTTTTTTCCAATTCTTCCATCAATTTCTTTATCATCTGATCCCTCTGATAAAGTTGCACTTGGCACATTTCTCTATCTTTTGCCAACGCACTAGTCTCTTCCACCAATGTGCTACACCTTTAAAACAATTGCTTAGTCTTGTCTTCATTCAAGTGAGCCTAATGTGTCATGATTTGGGATATCTCCAAATCCCCTGTATTTTGCATTGTCAAGACCATTTGATTTCCCACCATATTGTCTTGAATGTTCACCACTTGAGATTTTTGGTCTTTTGGACACAGGCTCCACATTGCAAAGGCTTGAGACTTTGGGCTATACCCAAATCCTTTTATTACATTGCCCATTTGCACTTCACTAGCCATCTTGAGATCTAGCTATTTCCTTATTTGATCAATAATGAAGGTGGATGATAAATCCCAACCCTCAGCCAATAGTATCCCACTTCCCAATACTAATTTCTTGGCATCCTCTGGTGAAATATCCTCATTTTCAAGATCATGGTTCTGCAAAGCCACCAATGCCTCATTAGTTATGGTCTCTTGTCATCAACTATCAGCTCTGCTCTGATTTATTCTTTCTTGTACCATCTCAGGAAGTCCTTAAACTCTTCAGTTTTCACAAAATTATCATCATTTAAAAACTCTTATTGATGAATTAATCTCTCATTAATACATGCCTTAAGCGGCATTTCAACCTCATCATCTAAATCAGGTTGTTTTTTCTTACCTTCCCTTATTGCCTTTCTTAGGTTATGATCATATAACCTATTGCCAGGTACTAAGGCCTTAGCCTTCTCTTTCTTCTTATTCTACCCTTCAGTTGAGGGTTGACCTATTTCCAGTTTCTACCTGTTTGAAGCGGGTTCCTCTACATCATCTGGTTGGGTAGCAATTGTCAAATCTATAATGTGACCCTCTGCTCCCTGCAACTGTGGCATTTCAGCAATATCTTGCTGTGATGAAGCATGCATAGTAGGACGTGCATAATCAGTGTCACTACTACTATTGTATTCTGACTCTAAATGGTTAGGTGTCTGAGCACCTTTCTTGTCAAGAACTGTATCCATTTGTTCTATAAGAACATAATAGTTGTCTATCATGGCTTTAATTCTATCAAAATATGGGAGGTCAAGGTAAAACACCCCAAAATCCAACCCATTTCTCTTTATTTTCTTCTCCAGTTTTAAAAATTCCTGAATCCTCAATCTTCTTGTATGATTATCATCTTCATCCAAGAGATTCCTTTTTGCATCTTCTTCAATGCATTCACAATGGACATTTGTATTAGGGATTGTAGGAGGATACAATCTCCTTACCCCTGCCATAAAACCTTCTGGGTCAATATATCTATAAGGGGCTGCCCCCATCCTGTATCTTTCCAACCATTGACCTACTGCATCAATGGCACCCTTGCCAATTGTGAAGTTAGAACTCTTAAATTTCCTAGGGGTCAATGTCCCCTTCTTATGTGGTGCAAAATGCTCATTGTCTGTCAACAACATCTGCCATATAAACTCCATTGCCGCCACCCTTGCTGGTACATAATATGGTAATAAATGAGGTGGGTGGATACACCCATATACCCTGATGACTGTGTAATTTTCTTCTAAAAAGAAGTCACCCCAATTATGCTTTCCAGGCCAGCTATCTGTATACTCACAGGGCCTAAGCAGTTGTATAACTTTTAATGGGATTGTTGTTCTGCTAGTTCCCAAACTTTGTACTATTGGATACACAATCCAATTCTAAAAGGCACAATAATCACACTCCCTAGAAGTGTAATTCCAAACCCTCACCCAAAATTAGATAGGATTGGGTCCTAACTGATAGAATCTCTGATGAGTTAAATTATTAACGTCCATAATAACAAAATTGAAATGCAAAAGGAGATGCATAAGAACTGAGTAATGCAAAAATTTGGGCTCCTTCTACTTTGGGTTCTTCATTCTCTTCTGGGTTGCAATGAAACCCTCATGCATTTCATCTATAATGTGTTGAATATAATCATAACTGGTGTTAGAGTGGACCTCTTGTAGGTCCAACACCATCATCAGAATCCCTGCATCAATCTTCTCTACATCACCATCTATTCCCAACACTCTACACAGGGCATATGCAGCATACTTGATATAAAAGTGTATATCCTTGTAATAATATGGGCTGTCCCCGGACATAGGATCTAAATACTTTCTTACTTCTTTTAACATATATTTCAGCAATTGGCTCCTAGCAATCTCGGGCTTCAAAGTGTACCTTTGTTTTTGCTTTGTCATGTCAATTTTGATAGACATGGTGTTGTATAAGCCGAAGGCTTGCATGAATGAATTTCTATTCAATATCAATAAAGCAGTACCATCATCCCTCTTGATGGTCTTAGATAAAACATCATAGTGATTGGCTAAGTCTAAGAACAAGTCTACATCTAAGAAGACATCAAGAACAAGTAACCTGGCTAAACCATAGGTCCAAGGGTTTGATACTGGGATGGGCTTATCAGAATTCTTATAAAAATAGTTGAAGAGAGAAAAATCTATTGTTCCTAGAGTTACGGCATCTTGAATATCTTTATATTCATCAATGAGGATATTAGCATTAACCTTCTTATTTTGTGTTGAACCAGGAAGGAGACGGAGGAATTCATCTGAATAGTTCACTTTTCCCTTTGCCTCGTCCTCCACCCTCTCACTTTCTCCGCTAGTTGAAGCTACACTCACTACTCTTCTCATGTTTCCAGTGCTTGAATCTCCTCTTCATTACCGGTATTGAAACAAATCTATGACAGAGACTTCACATACTGTCTTGTGCACAATTTTGGAAATAATGAACTCTCAATTCTCAGAGAACTCTGCAAACTTTTGGATTTACTCTATTTTGTCAACTGAACTCTTTCAGCTTAGAAACTCTTAAAGAAAGGTGAATGTAAATGAACAGGCAATCATCTCCTTATAATAATCATTCGAAGTACATTGCTCATGATTCTCAGAACATCAATTCTATCTTAAATTCCATATACTGTGAACATAATTGAAAACCTAGCCATAGTTCCCTGAGTGTGACAGGAAAATCAAATTTGTAAAACTGAATCCTCAGCTTAAACCTTATAAAATTTGAATGAGCTGACATGTCACCCTAGGATTGGCCCTTTGTCATACATCTCAGCTACCCTTTTTCTATACAGTAATCAAAATTTGGAGATCTGATTGGCCGCAATATCTCACATTGACATATTTAATACTAGCACTTTTTTACAAAAATTAGCATCAAGTGACAAGGTGACTGCATTCATTTTCTGTATCGCTGATCCCAATCCTTAACCCATGATTTATCCAGAGACTTGGCGACTGTGCAACTTCATTACTTTACTAACCAGAGTCAACCTTTGGTGACCACATGACACAAGGAAAATCTAAGTCGCCGGTGATTATCACTAACCCACGTTCCTTTCTCAGACTATGTGACTAACAGTTAGTGTTATCTTTTGTAGTTATATCTTAGTCACCCAATGTTATCTTTTCTCTGCCAGACTGCGCAAAAACCTTTAGTCGCCTGATAGCTAAATGAAAATGTTGAATGCCAAAAACTTGATGAGACACCGCGACAAAGAATTCTATCCTTAAAATCATCTTGTGACCTCGTGACATACCCTTATCCACTGAGTCGCGAGGACTTTTCTCCTTAGGGTCTTTTATTCTCAAACTTGGCGACTACCATAGGATCCTTTCATAACTTCATCTGATAGCCGTTGCTTAATCGCCAAATGACTTATCATACCTTTAAAAAATTCCAAGACCCTGCGACTTAACAGTTACCCTTAAGTAATCTCGTAGTCGTAGAACACACTTATACCTTTAAGCGATCATTCTGGAATCCACTCACCTCCTGACAAATGTCCTCTTCTGATTTGAAACCTGGGTTATCTGGTGACAAACCGACTATGCTTTATCCCAAACCGTAAAAGGTTAGTCACAAAGTCTCAGTGGTTTGAACTTAACCGTCCTTTTTCTGGAGACTGCGCGACTAAAGGCTTTGCATCACACTTCACATTAAACTCATTTAGCGATTATGCGACAAAAAGCAATCGTGAAGTCTCTTAATGAACTCTTAACTGTGGAAAACATCTTGCGATCACCCGACTGGCCTGTGGGCCCACTGACATATTACTACTCTATTCAAATGATTCAGCGATTACGCGACATAGAGTGAATCGCGAAGTCTGAGAAAGAACAGGGAATATTCAGTTGTTATATGAGACAACGCGACAAAAGATAATCGCTAAGTCGGAAAGAAAAAGGAATATTCTATTTTAAGTTATGCGACTAAGCAATTAGAAAACAACTCATGACTTAAGTTGAACAAAAAGTAACTGAGAAATATAAAATGAACAACGCCTTAGGGTTTTCTTGAAATTTGAATGTTGAACGAGCTAGGGTTTAAGACTTTGGACATTTTCAGAGGTTTTAGGCTTTTAGACATGAAATCATGAAAATATGGAGAGGGAAGACCACAAAACCAAAGGAGAGAAGGCAAAACTAGGAATACAACCAATAGTGGCTCTGATGAGGTTTGGCTAAACAAGGTTTATGACAAAGAATCATAGAATCTCTGGTCGCAGACCACCACAAAAGGGAGCAGAACAGACCAAGGAAGAAAAGGGGAATATTTACAGAACTTACAAACAGGGAAAAGACTAAACATATAATACATATTTACTTGTGCATTGCAATGATTTTCAACTGAAGAAAGGTTTCAAAAATTGCCCATGCACAGGCAACTCAAAACCTTCTCCCTCCATATCCTTCAACAAATATGAGTCTTTGCCATAATGTTTTGAGATTATATAAGGCCCTAAACATAAATACTCAAATTTCTTATGCTCACCTCTATCTTCTTCCCTTGCATTCCATTGGAGAACTAAATCACCAGCCTGAAACTTTCTGTCAGTAGCCCTCTTGTCAAACAAATACTTCATTTTCTGCTATAACCCTATGTTCTCCCTCTGACTTTCTCTTTTGGTTTCATCCAACTCTATCAACTGCATCATTCTATCTTGCATTGGGTCAGAGATATCTAAGTGTTCTCCTTGTATAAACTAGTAAAGAGGTAATAAATTATTCACTGGCAACCTTGCTGGCAAACCATATACCAATTCAAAAGGGGATTTACTAGTTGCCTTCTTAGTTGTGATTCGATCAGCCCAAAGGGCTCACCTCAACTTTGTGTGCCATGTTTTCTTATTTTGTTCCAGAGTCCTTTTTAGTATCTTCAATATGATTTTGTTTCTAGACTCAGCTTGTCCATTAGCTTGTGGGTGATATGGGGATGAATATGATATTGTGATCCCATACCTTTCACAAAAGCTTGTCATTTCTTCTGATCTAAAACTCATAGCATTATCCATCACTAATTTACTAGGCACACCAAACCTAGTTAAAATGTTATCCATGATAAACTCAGTCACCACCTTGCTCATTGCTCTCCTGGTAGGGATAGACTCAATCCATTTAGTAAAGTAATTAGTGGCCACCAGTATCCATCTATGTCCTGCACTAGATTTCTCTTGAAATTTGCCAATAAAGTCAATCCCCCAAATAGAAAAAGGAGCCTCAGTACTCACTGGATTCAGCAATAGTGCTCCTGCAAACTTTAATTTGTTGGAAAACCTCTGACATGGTTGACATTTTCTGACATGAATATATGTGTCCTTGAAGAAAGTAGGCCAATAATATCCTGACCTCAAAATCTTATGGGCGGTGGTCCTAGTAGAAAAATGACCTCCACATTCCCCCTCATGCATCTCAACTAAAACCTTCTTAGCCTGGAAATTGTCAAGGCACAAAAGCAATATACCATTCTTATCTTTCCAAAACAAATCTCCCTGAATCAGAATATACCTTTGAGTTTGTAATTTTAGACTTCTCTTTTGATTTTTAGATAAATGATCAGGGCATTTAGCATTTTTGAGGAAGAAAACAATATCAGCATAATATGGCTGCCTTTCTATACTAGTAATAGTTTGGTCCTGTGTCTCTGTCTGGTTTAAGTGCACCAAATCTAGATTTTCTTCTATCATAAGTTTTTCCAGACCTTGTCCTCTTATTAGTTTGGTGATACTGATGTCAAGATTAAATACTTGTATTCTTGTAATACATTTACATCTCTTACCGGTAACCTCTGACTGTGTAAGGATATCTTTCACTGCTGAATGTGGGACATAGGCCTGTACCTTAGCACAAACCAAGTATGGTCTAAAATATTTCACAGCCTTAACCAATGCATAGGCCTTCTTTTCCATTATTTCATAGTTAAGTTCTGTAGCTTGCAAGGATCTACTGTAAAAAGCTATGGGATGTTCAAATCCTTGTTCATCCTTTTGAAGTAATATTGCAGCAATAGTATGAAATGAGGCAAATGAAAACAAAGAAAAAGGCCTAGTATAATCTGGAGATTTTAAAAATGGAGCTTGTTGTACTACCTCCTTAATTATTTCAAATGCTTCCTGAGATTCCTCATTCCAAACAAACTTAGTATCTTTTTTTAGCAATTTCACAATGGGCTTAACAATTTCTGCAAAATTGACTACAAATCTTCTGACAAAATTTATCTTTCCTAAAAAGGACTGAACACCTTTTAAATTTCTTGGAGCAATTACTCTTTGAATCACCTCCACTCTCTCAGGGTCTATCCTTATCCCTTCTTTGGACACTATATGTCACAACAACTTCCCCTCTTTGACTGCAAAATGACATTTCTTAAGGTTCAATGAAACACCATATTCCAAAGCTTTGTCAAAATTTTTACCCAGGTGGTCACAATGATCTAAAGCCTTCTTGGAATATGAAGTCAGGTCATCCTGATAAATGACCATGAATAGATCTATAAAATCTTTGAAAGTCACATCCATGACCCTTTGAAAAGTTGCTCCTGCATTTATTAATCCAAAATCCATTCTGATATAAACATATGTTCCCCAAGGAGTAGTAAATGCAGTTTTATACTGCTCTGTTTCTTTGACTAAAACCTGGTTGTAACCTGAAAAACCATCCATCATGGACAATAATTCACAACTAGTAACCTTATGCAACATTGCTTCCATATTTGGCAGTGAATAATTATCTTTCAATGAAGCAATATTTAGGTTCCTGAAATCAACACATAGTCTGATGTCACCATTTTTCTTCCTAACTAGTACTAAGTTTGATACCCATGTTGAATGTCTTATAGGCTGAATTATCCCAGCATCTTTGAGTTTCATCAACTCTTGTTGCATCTTGGGAGCCAACAAGGGATTAATAGGTCTTTGTTTCTGCCTGAATGGCTTGACATCAGACTTCAAAGGAATATCATGTTGGAAAAGGTCTTCTCTATATGCTTTCAAGTCATCATATGACCAAGCAAAGACATGTTTGTACTTTCTCAATAGTTTAATCAGGTTTATTCTTACATGAGAATCCAAATCTTTTCCAATGTATACTGTTTGAGGATTATTTTTGGATCCTAAGTTTATTTCTTCTAGATCCTCAACATTGGCATTGCTTAACTTGGATGTATCATTTTGCTGAGTTATAAACAATGCCTCAAGTTCAACCAGACCCCTAGGAATCTTATTAGAACTTAATTGGATGACTTCATTTCCAAAGATATAATCCTTCCCATCATCATGTTCCAGTAAGGAACCACAATCAACACTTTGGTTCTCATAGTGATCTAAACATTGCATGAACCTTAAAATATCTTGATCATCCTGGAACACCTACCAGTTGTATATGTTTTCCAGGACAAATGGTCTTATTTTTAATTCAAGTATTGATACTCCATGTAGGGTCAAATCATCATTTTTCATAGCCACATTTGCTAGAAAATCAGCCATAATATTTCTTGACCTTTCTATCCAATTTATATTAAAAGCATCAAACATCTCAAGTTGATCCCAAATAGCATGTTTGGATATTTTCAATCTACCATTCTTCACAGCATATTTAGATCTGACTTGTGCTACCACCAACTCAGAGTCACCATAAACCTCTAAACATTTTATACCATGTTTGGTAGCAATTTCAAGTCCTAAAAATAAAGCCTCATACTCTGCAGTATTGTTTGTACATTGAAAGTCTAAAAGAAATGAGTATTTAAAAGTTGTACCTGATGGAGATATTAATAATACTCCTACCCCTGATCCTTCTTTAGAGCAAGCACCATCAAAGTACATTTTCCACAGTCCATCTTCCTGCAAGATTGGTTCTCTATTCAAAAGATCAGCGTCTTGATTTCTATGCTCATCTTTTTGCATTCTGAAATTTTCCATGTCTATGTCAATGCAACAGTTCACATGAGTATCCTCATATTTTTCTATCATGTGGGGAGTTCAGCTCTCTCTCAAAATATTGACATTCGCTCCAGCAATGTTGAAAGTAGCAAATGATAAATCATTTTGTATACTACCACCCATTGAAGCACTCCATTTTCTTGTTAATAACATGCCATAGTGAGGTGGTATGTCAACCACAAGAACATTCATTGTCATCACTACATCAGGACAAACTGCTAGCCGATAAGGCATAGCCTCAATAGTTCCAATTACAGGGACCTCTCTGGAATCCATAGCTCTACATCTACCATGAGGTGTATCAACTTGTAGCCCCATTGCCTTCATGATTTCAACTGGAATAACTGTATTTGAGGCTCCTGAATCAATCATACAATTCTTAAGCATTTTATCATTGATTATTAATGAGAGAAGAAATGGGTCAACAACTTTTGGAGAGGAAGTTGCATTTAGGAATATTTGAGGAATTTCAGATGTCAACACCTCCAATTCATTTCCCTTGGTAGTTGGCTTTTCAGAAACTACCACTGGACTATGAACCTTTGTTGTGGGTACACTATTTAACAATGACATGACTTTTTCTTTATGTTCTTTGATCCTCATCATTTCTAGGAATGGGACCTTAACTATAATTTGGGACAAGCACTAACCCATGTCTACTGGAGTATACCTCACATCTGAACACTTCATTTTATCAATAATAACTTCACTTTCCCCATTGTGTTCCTTTTGAATTAACTCATGAACCATGTTTGGCTATATGGCCTTTGTGACAATCTTGACCCTGTGTTTATTTATACTTTCAGTAGGTGCTTCCTTTTTCTAAAAATACTTGGTGTCTACCTTGTTCTCTTTTATAAAGACACCTGAAGGTTGGCTACTAGTTCCACCTACCACTCTGTTCCTTAGGTGGTAATTACTTCTAGCTTTATTCACTAACTCAGCAGTAATTCTAGCCTTCTCTTCATTTCAAGCCTTCCTTACGAGTGGAACATCCTGACCATCTTGAGCATAAAATATTACACTGTCATCAAATTCATCAGTTTCACTATCAGACAGAATTTTTTGGTGATAATTCTCAATCCTTTTCTGTGAGACATAGGAGTCATGATTCTCCTCCTCATTGTTTGAATCAACATCATGGCATGAAAAGGTATTGGTCATACTATAATCACAGTGTTCCCCCTCATCCCTTTCCTTTCCCTCACCTTCCTTTAAATCCAAAGAGACAACACAAAAATCAGAATTATGAGGAGCGTCACACGCTTCACACCATGTCTCCTCATTGTAGAAATGGACAAAATTTCTATGTAGGGGATCTGGAGTTATATTGTCTGTTCTTTCCCTTTTAGGTGCAATAACATGCTTTCCATCTTTGAACTGAGTTCGATATGGATGATTTTGCATTCTATTCTGAGGATTGTAAGTAGTATTGTAAGAAGGTCTATTATTCTGTGGAGCCTTATATTCTTTGTATTCTGGCTCTTTTAGATTACTCTTGCTAAACCTTGCATCATCTCTCCTATTTAATTTACCAGACACTCTTCTGTTCATTTCAATATTGACTACTATTTTATAAGCATCAGTGAGTGTTCTAGGGTTCTTATCTCACAGAGCATATCCCATCTTGGAATCAAAGGCATTTAAATAGGTTGCTAGACAAACCTCTTCATCTAGCTTTATCTTCTGGAATAGTTTATGCATAGCTCTTTGAAATCTTGTGTTAAACTTAGTAACTTCTTCATTATAATTTTTCTTGATATTATTGAACTCATTCAATAAAAAACCTTTATTTGTTTTTTCTCCATACTGATCTTTAAATAATTCAATCAACTCATCCATGGAAACAACAGAGCCATTATCAAGGCTTCTAAACCATTCTCTTGCATCTTCAACAAGGGACTGAACAAATAACTTCATTAGTACATCTTCATGGGTGATATTCAAGTCATCAACAAAATCAATGAACTTTCTTAAATGTGTTTCACAAGAAATCACATTATTACAAGCAAATTTTGGGAGCTTTTCTCCTATATCACCCACATCTTTAGGAAAAGCATTGGGGTATCCAGGGATACCAACAAAATCAAATTGTTTATACCTCTCATTATGTAGTGGTTTCCTTTGAAAACTATCATCTTCTTTAGTCATAGTAGCTTTTCCTCTAGAAGCTGTATTATTCTCTGGTCCAGAATAAGAATACTTTGAAGATTGTAAAAAATCTATCTTTTTCTTCATTTCAATTGTAGCAGCTTCCATTTGGGATTTTTCCAACATTTTTTCCATGGTTTCTTTTTCAATTCTCAAATTTTCTAAACCAATTTCTAACTTGGACATTTGTTCAACCATAGGCTTCTGAAATTTAGGTTCTTGATCTCTATGCTCACCCATCTTTTGTTTACCCTTATTTATTTGTAAAATAGAAGTTTTATGAGTGGATGGTATTTCTTTTTTTTTCTGAGACTTCTCTGTTTCTTTCATAGTTTGGTGTTTTGGAAGTCTTTTTCTATTGTTATCAAGAGCCTTATGATCATTCCTTTTCTTTCTCATTTCTCTTTCCTTTTTCATTTGTTGAACTAGGGAAAGCTGCTTCAAAATAAACTTCTCTTCATTGGCTAGCATATCAGAAGGGGAATCTTCTGAATCTAAACTAGGTGTAGTAATCTCTTCTCTCTCATTTGAAGTAGAAGTGAGTGTGGGTGTGTCTAATACTCTTTCAGCAGCCTCCTCATAGTCTGAAGTATTTCCATCATGAGAGTGTTGAATAGTATTCATGTCATTCCTGATATTTACCTCTTCACCTTTTAAAGGAGTTTCATCCATATCAACTTGATTCTTCTTTTTCCTCCAAGAGGCTCCAACTCTTGAGGATGATGGGATTCCTTCATGTAATACCCTTTCTGGGTTAGTTCTTACTCTTGACCTAGTATTCATTCTGTAAGACATTTATTTCTTTTGCACTAATCACAGAGATGTTCCTTTCAGAGTCGCCACTCAAAAAAACTTGGGATGAATACTTATCAAGAGGGTACCTTACTAGAAACCTTAAATATATTCTGAAAAAAAGTTTAAACCTTTAAGTGCCAGATATCTAGAGTACTCAGATGGTCCAACTTGACCGCAATAAAATTTTAAAACTGTAGAACACCAGAGATTTCTGAATACTTCAACAAGACTTTACCATCTCTGATCCCCAGCAGAGTCGCCAATTTGTTTTCTCTTTTTCTTGCAACACTTACCTAATGATGATAGCATACCTTGTATACTCAGTTGAAACCTCTTTTAGGCAAGAGAAAGACTAATTTCTAAGGATTGGATAAGATCCTTCTTCATTTCTGAGCTCCACAGGCTCAGGCAGGCTTTACCTTTTAAAGATTACTGATATCTCAGTTTATTTATTTGGTGGATTGTTTCATTCACTAGGTATGAACCAAAAACCTCACTGTAACAACTTATAGAAAAATTTAGAGATTGCAATGACTAATTTGAAACAAAGTACTATAAGCCAAGCTATGGTTTTGAGAACATAGGCCAATGAGTCAAGGATCTGCATCCTTCTTCCTTTTGATTTCAGGAGGGATAACCTAATGATTCACTCTCTAAAGAATCAACAAAGTGGACACTGTCCTGCTAACATAGGTCCTTGATGAGTTCAGCTCATATATTTAGTGACAAGTATGTTTTGAATAATTTTGAATGTCTTGAAAACTTAGATGATGATAGATTATCAGATCTAGGTCTAGATCAGTGCTTATCCTTTGGGTTACAGAGTCAAAAGCTTGAATTTTCACATAAACAAAACACTGTAAGCTGCCTTACAACCTACATACAATTAGGATAAGTTGCCTTACAAATTATCTGATTACCTCTAAAATACTGTATCAAATCCTTAAATACTGATATGCTTCCTGAAACTACTCACAAAACTTAGTTCTTTACATGAAAGAAACTTGCAAGTAATTAGATAGTCACCTTATAACCAAAATGCTTCAGACTGCCTTACAATCTTAATCATAAAAAATCATACACGGGAAATAAAGAGACAACAATAAAGAAGAGTAAAATTGCATCGTATTTTATTGATGTAATCCTTCTTTCATACAAAAGGAAAAGCTTTGAAGCTCGAAAGAACACATGCATAGATTTAGAAAGACTGATTCTTTACATTAATTTTCATCCTCCTTGAAAATACAACTCTCTTCTATATATATAGGTCTTCAACCATCTTGGAATCCTTTTCAAAAAGATGCTAAAAACTTCAGATGGTCTCAGAAAACCTAACCCTAAAACTATAGAAGAGACAAAAAGAAAGAGAGAGAAGAAGCGGTAGAATGACCAAGTCAAAAAGATAGAAACAAATATTCTTTGTTCTTCTCCTAATCTAGCGACTTGATCTGATAGTGTACATAGTAGATGGCAATAGTTATGTCGAGTCTAGTTGACCGTGCTTTCAAATTTACCTACATTCTCCTTTTGCAATAACTGTCCTCTTTATCTTCAATGGTGAGGTACCAAGTAGTCATCCCTACTCATCGTCCAAAATTTCTTCTTCTACTATTGGCTTCTTCCTCTTGGGTGTATTCATCACCTCCCATTCTTTCACTTCATCATCTGATGGCCACTTGAAGTCCTGAGTACTCTGTATTTGGACCTTTTTCCTGTCCCATCTCGCATCAGTGATATTTTTGATGTCTACCAGAAACTTATTGATGTCAGTTTCTGCTTTAAAATCTTTTTCCAATATCTTATTGAACCCTTCTACATCAATATCAGTTCCTGAAATAAATGCCTCATTACTAGGCATTTTTCTGTCAAACTCACCCCTCTAGGCATCTAAGGCCTTCACTTGATCATCATCTCTTCTTAAGGAAGGTATGAATCTATTATAATCATCAGAAAAGAGGCTTAACTTTACCTCAATTTGGTTCAATTTTCCCTTAAAGAATGAGAGAGCAATATTAACTCTTTTGATCTCAACTTCAACTTCAGTTACTATCTCTGGTAAATTTGATCTCAGGGATTGTAATGATGCTAGCTTCTCAAATAACTGCACCCTAGTAGACCACTTAGTAAAATAGGGGTTGAGGATAGCCAAATACCCCATTACCTCAGTGTGCAAAGCTGGCAACTTGTTATAAGCATTGAGTATAACATTAGATTTATCTTTTAAGATGTCAATTCTGTGTTGTAGCACACCTTTCAATGCTCTTAATGCAACCTCATTTCCTTTCTCTTCCTCAGCCTTTTCCTCAGTCACCTCTTCAGATTTTTCTTTATCTTCAATTTGCAGGGGCTGTGGCACATACATTACCTCAGGCTTTGTTTCCAATTCTTCCATCAATTTCTTTATCATCTGATCCCTCTGATAAAGTTGCACTTGGCACATTTCTCTATCTTTTGCCAACGCACTAGTCTCTTCCACCAATGTGCTGCACCTTTCAGACAATTGCTTAGTCTTGTCTTCATTCAAGTGAGCCCAATGTGTCATGATTTGGGATATCTCCAAATCCCCTATATTTTGCATTGTCCAGACCATTTGATTTCCCACCATATTCTCCTGAATGTTACCCACTTGGGTTTTTTGGTCTTTTGGACATAGGCTCCACATTGCAAAGGCTTGAGACTTTGGGCTATACCCAAATCCTTTTATTACATCACCCATTTGCACTTCACTAGCCATCTTGAGATCTGGCTATTTCCTTATTTGATCAATAATGAAGGCGAATGCTAAATCCCAACCCTTAGCCAATAGTATCCCACTTCCCAATACTAATTTCTTGGCATCCTTTGGTGAAATATCCTCATTTTCAGGATCATAGTTCTACAAAGCCACCAATGCCTCATTAGTTATGGTCTCTTGATCATCAACTATCAGCTCTGCTCTAATTTTTTATTTCTTGTACCATCTTAGGAAGTCCTTAAACTCCTCAGTTTTCACAAAATTATCATCATTTAAAAACTCCTGCTGATGAATTAATCTCTCATCAATACATGCCTTAAGGGGCATTTCAACCTCATCATCTAAATCAGGTTGTCTTTTCTTACCTTCCCTTATTGCCTTTCTTAGGTTATGATCATATAACCTATTGTCAGGTACTAAGGCCTTAGCCTTATCTTTCTTCTTATTCTGCCCTTCAGTTGAGGGTTGACCTATTTCCAGTTTCTACCTCTTTGAGGCAGGTTCCTCTACATCATCTGGTTGGGTAGCAATTGTCAAATCTATAATGTGACCCTCTGCTCCCTGCAACTGTGGCATTTCAGCAATATCTTGTTGTGATGAAGCATGCATAGTAGGACATGCATAATCACTGTCACTACTACTATTGTATTCTGACTCTGAATGGTCAGGTGTCTGAGCACCTTTCTTGTCAAGAACTGTATCCATTTGTTCTATAAGCACATAATAGTTGTCTATCATGGCTTTAATTCTATCAAAATATGGTGACCTCCCGGGAAGTCCCGGTCCTTCACCTCTGTGAGCATCACCTAGATCCAATGAGTGCTAAGTGTTCCATTCATTCTCATGAGAGATGGGTTCATGTGAACCACTACTCATGAATTACGGGTCAATGAGTTTGATTCAAAAACTACATAGTTGAATCCTGATAGCAATATCACAATTTGACTTGCTGTGGAAAAATATCTCCTACTTATCAATTGATGAGCTTAAGGGGCTTTCTAATGAATGGTTCATAAGGCACAACACT
>MU227577.1:412877-446031 GCA_018584345.1 Thuja plicata | reverse complement strand
AAGTCTAATTCAAGTTGATCTGGATGCAAGGATCTTCTTCCCCACATGGAAACTATTAATAACAAAATTATGTAACCAAGTTTATCACTTCTTTATGTTTGTAGAGTCACCACCCTCTTCTTAGAAGGAAATGAAATTAAGTGATTTGGGTTCTTCCTCAGTAGAGCATATGCTACAAAAATATAAATAGAATCTTAAGTTTAAACATATAAATTTTAAACAATGAAAACTTTAATAAAAGATATAAGCTATATTATATCAGATTTAAAAGCTTTGAATGATATTACTCATACATTTACTTCTTAATATTTGAAAATGTAAAATTTGAAATTTTCAAAATCTAAGAAATAATAATTCTTACAATGCTTTAATAAAGAATAAAAAATTAAAAGCTAAAAAAAATTTCAATTCTAAATCAAATCTGATTTATAAAACTCACCACAATGTCTTAATTTAATGAATCTCTATGCTGGTCTAAAAACAAAAAAACTTATAAAGTTTACTTGCAACTCATTCCCTAGTAGAGTCACCAATCTATTGGTGCTCAAATCGAAAGATTGGACTTCTAACGGATTTCTCTTATCCAATGAAGATAGATACAATCGATTTGCGACCGAATGAGGTTTCAACAACCTCCTACAATTTTGATTCCATGGAACCAAGGTTGGTGGGCCTGCACTTTAAAACTTGTCTTCAAAGTCTTCTAGAGGTTTCCTATAACAGATAACTGATAACTTCAACTCCTGCTTCTCAATGTGTTAATAAGATCACGAAACTGAAAATATATGTGTTAATGAAATGTAATGTATTTAATATTGATTGATATGATTGAAATATGAACTAAATTAGATGAAATAAAAAAGTAATTCAAAAACTTGAAACAATGAAACCTAATACCGAATTCAACTTACGAGAAAGACCAATGCTTTATTTCAATAATGGGCAAACAGAGTCGATAATTCCCCAATCCTACGTTCAACTTCAGAGATGGCTTTGAAAATGAAAGCTTATCACCCTAAAGGCATAATAATATGCACATATAACTAAAAATTTTAAAATTATTTCAATTTAATACTATTTCTCAGATGACGGACTAATTGATCAATATTTTAATCAATAAGATTTTAACCATGCAAAAATGAGAAAGAAATAATTGAATATACAAAATATAATCTTAAATTGAAATATGCGCAAATCAAAACTATCACTTTAAAGAATGTCGACTTGTTTATCTGAAGGACTTGATTGTAAAGAAAGAGCAAAAATGATTGCAAAATTGAAATAAATACCAACTTATCTCTACTCGTTATGAAGGCATATATCATATTTCTTGCATACAATGTTTTAAATTTGAAACTATCTTTTACTCCATCATTCCTCTGAATCCATCATTAGTCATCATGTATCATTCAATGTAATTCTTCTGTCCTTGTTTGCAGATTTACAAATGAATATAAATATAAAAATGAAAGGGTGCATTGGATCATCACACCTTTTCGCTATAAACTAATCTAGAACTAACTATTTTATCAATTATTTTGTCTTTAGATACAAATCTCTTCTTTTCAATAATTAAAACTACCAACCATTCGGTTGGAAAACCTTCTTAACTGTCTGGTTTATATAAGAGCCTTCCTTGGTTGCTTCCAGAAGTCAATGGCTAGGAGTAATGGATTTCCAAACTGCTAGATAAACTAGATTCGATGCACTCTAGGACTAATTTTTGCAATGTTTTTTTGACCACTAGTTTGGGTTCCATATTTCTGTTTGAACGATCCATAGATTGCATCAACCCAACCTGCATCTGCTACACCATTCTTGTAAATTGAAGGTGGCAGCTAGCGTAAACATGAATGATATATCACATGGTAAATCATCTGATGAGTCATCGATGAGTTAGCAGACTTATCACCTTTTTTACTGTAATTTTAAAGTCTGTCGCCTCTGAATGATGGCGCCTATCATCCTTCCGCGTCCTTTCTAATTGTTGAATACATTCACCCAAGTTTGAAGGTGACTGGCGTGATGGGGATGTCAAGTTTGTATTAATCAACCATTCTTTTTCTGATGCTTTTGGATGATGTCATCTCTAATGTAAAATATAATTTCTCGCACCTTCTATTATGGTTCGCAATCGGTTGATCTTAGCAGAGCGATCCACAAGGGGCTATATATATTCAATTAAATATTTTTATCTGTCTAATCTAATCGATTGGAATGCCTTCTTATATTTTCTTTCTTGGATGAAGAGTTTTCATAAATGAGACATGTCTTTTGTGCCTTGGTGATCACTTCTCTTCATAATGGTTATTAATCAAACTCTTTGGTTAGACTCGTTTACTCTTAATTAGTTTAGCATAATCGCACCTTGCATAATTGTTATCAAGTAGACTACCAAATGCTATTTCCACACATAATCGGTGCCTTTCATATCTTATTCACTTATCCCTATTAGATAATCATTTTGAACGACTAATTAGTGAACTGATGATTTTATTTTTTCCTTGACAGCTACCCATCATATTGACTTGTTGTCAATGAAAGAATTCTTCATGGTATCGATCTTCCATTCCATACATTGTTTATGTAAGACATGGGTCAAATCTTACTAATACAATGGAGGCTTAATCCTTGTTCACTTATCATCATACCAAAAATACTGATGATAACTTGTACTCATCGTTCACTTCAATGCTCACTGACTTGATAGTATTATTCGGGCATATGTAACCTCCAAGTGGAATCATTCTTAATAGACCATTGTATGGAAGATGTGGCTATATCGATTTGGAAATATATCAATGTGTCATGATTAGTCAAGGGTTTTGATACTATTTGGCTAACTAACCATTCAAAAGATCTGATATTTGGAGAAATACATTGATGATGCAATGACAATTGTCAATCATGTAACCTGATTCATTTCATTACTGAATCCTCTTTTCTCTCTATGCTTTTATTTGTACTGATAGATATTGTAACCAACATATAATGGAGGCATGGCTTGATGAGTAAGGTGTGTGTCGACCACTGCTCAGAGCTGGTGAATCTCTACTAATCACTATCCATCAATCATGTTGAAGATGGATGTTGAGGGAGGAATTCAACGTTGAAATGCATCTTGCCACCTTTGCCACCCTTGCACAATAATAATGTTATTTTCTTATTGGCCAATGTAATAACGATGATCACAATATAATTGTAGTTTTTAAACACCTCTAACATTAATAATAAAAAAGAAGAGTTTCCAAATAAGAATAATTAATCATAAAGCATTTGAATTTAACAAAATCAATAATATAATCCTTTATCAGTATAATTACACAAAGCTCTATAATTTTTGTTAATTAGTCTTCCTCTGTACTCAACTTCTTCTCATTTCGATAAAATCTTTGCTTTGATTTAACAATAATAACAATAAATAAAATAACATATCATTTAAAGCTGATCTTTCTTTAGTAACAAATGACATGTAATATAAGTAAACATACTAACAATATAACTTTTGTTCATGACAATTAATAAGAGAAATCATAAATATATATTAATTTCATGGGGAAAGAATAAGAATATAAATACTTAAAGATTATACATGAATTAAACAACATCTTTTAGAACATTGTTCATTCAAATTCTCTTTCAAAATCATAACATACTTAAAAAGACATGTATATACTTACTAGCACCTTCACCAATATTCTTATCACACCACTAAAGTAATAATCACCCTAGTTAAATTAGGGCATAACACATAGATCTATATATATGAAAAAGAAATATTCATTTATCATTATTGTTATTTGTCAAGTTATAACATATTGTAATCTTAAGATCATGATCATAGATAACAACACAATCTTTCCATTTGAGAAATGATAAACATTCAAATCCGTGGAAGATTAATTGAATCAGGATCAATCTTTTTCAAAACATTAAAACATTAGAATATATCATTAAATCAAAGATATAACTCCATATATAAAATATTACTCCTTAGGTCATGATTATAATTCAACCACTTTTATCATCAACATAGATTAATAATTCATAATGTGATGGTAAGACATGCATAATTTCTTTTAATTTCATTAGGGTTTACATGAAAACATCACGTAAGGTTTTAAACTTAATAAAAAACACATTCAAGATTAATTGCAATTACATTATGTCTTTAAGAAAGGAAATTCATAAAATCAAATTCTTAGATCCCCTTAGTGACAATCTCAAAATATTAAAACACAAGACATATGAAAGTGAATGATAATACTTCGATAAGAGAAAGATGATGAAAAAAGAAGCTATAAAAGACAAGTTGGTATGTGCAGATAGTTAATTCCCTGAATAAGAATGGATACAAATCACTTTGTTGATATAGGTTCTACCAGATTCTAATCACACATTTTACCACACACAAGTTTCATTTATCAAGCACCGAGAATGAGTTAGGCACCGAGCAATGAATGAAGTTAGTTACAGAGTTGCAAGACAAGTTTCCTAGTACATGATATTGATTGAGAATGATGATAGGATTGAATTTAATACGAAGCTATGATGATCTGGATTTTGATAAGAATTAAAGGAAGTTTGTTAGAATATCTACCAGGGAGAAAATTCAATGAGAAGATCTAAGGCAAAGATTAAGCAGTTAAACCTGATTATTAAGAGTTCCAAGAAAAAGTTCAAGTTACAAGGTAAAATTTAAAAAATTTACTGAGCTGAGATTTGTGAAGAAGATGATCGAACGAATGATATAAAATGATGGAAAAACTATGCAAGGAGATTAAGATGCAAAATTTTGTCTGTATAGAGGATGGGAGCTAAATAAAGAAGAGATGTTGGCTAGTTGAATTGAGAATTTGAAGAATACAAGTTACTGAGCAGAGCAGAGAAGCGGAAAAAGAAGAATCTACAGTCTAGAGAAAAGAAAAATGGAGTATGTGATGATAGTATTTATGTGAGCATAAAGGATATGACCCAAGAAAAGGTAGTTGTGATAGTTACAGATAAAATTTTTAATGTTGCTTATTAGAATTTGTAATAGAGAAAATCTCTTAACCGAGTGGATTTAGCAGTCCTATTTTTAAATCCTAGAAGTAGGTGACATTCCAAAAGAGTGTTTAAAGACCTCTAACAAGGCCACTCCTAAAAGGGTGAAGATCTTAATAGATCTGAGGTAAATCACTTAATAGGGTCACATCTAGCAAATGTATTTGTAATCTTTAACAGGATAAGTTCTTAACTGAGCATACTTTAGAAGGGTACATTTTTATTATGGGTTACAAATCCCACATAGGTTTTTCCCTTATTGGGTTTCCTCGTTAAATCTGGTGTTAACTGATTTTGAATGATTAATATACATTTAATGAGATGTATGGATGTTTAAGTTATTAAGTTATGTGGTGAGTCAATCATTACTGTATTTAGCTCTATCGAGTGAACAAGTGAAGCTAAGTTTTAAGTATTTAAGTTTGATTTTGTTTGATTCAACCCCCCCCCCACTCTCAGTGGACCAACAATTGGTATCAGAGCTTGTTACTCTGAAGTGTTAAGCTTAAAAGGACTTGAGTTAAGATCTAAAGATGTATAAGAGGGAAGCACCAAAGTTGAATAGGGAACATTTATCTACATGGAAAAATAGAATGAGATTTCATGTGTTTGATATAGGAGAGTATGGACTTCATTTTATTGATAATGAATATGTTTCACCTACAACTGCACCTTTGATAATTAGTGAGTAAAGACAGAAGAAAGAACACACACAAGTCATGATTGAGATTTCTTATATACTTACTGACCAGGAATATGATGAACTTGATGGATGTAATACCTTTAAACAAATGTGGGATAAGCTTATTTTGACCTATGGTGGAGATCAACATGTTCAAAAGGCAAAAGAAGAAAGTATGAGAGGTACATTTGATTCAATGAGAATGAAAGAAGGAGAAAACATAATACAATACAATGCTAGACTTAAGGAGATTGTTAATTCTATCAGAGGAGCTAGTGGAACCATAACAAAAGAAGATGTTACAAGAAAAATGTTGAGAGCCCTGCTACTAAGTTATGCTATTCGATTATCTTCTATATAAGAGTTGAGATCCCTTCCTCATATGAATGTTTCACTTGATGCTACTATTGGTAAGTTGGTCGCATTTGAGATTAATTATTTTGATAATAGTCTAACTGCTACATCTAAGATTGAGTTTGCATTTAAGTCATATTTGAAGATAGGAAGTTCTAAGGACTCTAGACCTAGTGATGGATATGTGAACAGTTCTAGTGAGATATTTTAAAGTTGTCAGAGTGGTTTAGAAGAGTTATTTGTTGAAGATGAAGAGAATGAGAGAGAGTTTGAAGATTTGTTGGCTAGAAGGGTACAAAGAGGGAAATGAAGATATCGAGGTAAGTTACCCTTGAAATGTTTTAACTATAATAAGATTGGTCATATTGCATCTAACTACACCGAGAAAGATAATGAGGAGAAGAAAGATAACAAAGATAAGGACAAAAGAGAGAATAGATTCAAGAGATTCAAAGACTAAAAAAACAAAGGTAATAAATCTTGTCATATTGATAATGAAGGACTAAGTGATGATGATTCATATGTCAATGATGGTGAAGAAGTTGTGTATGTTTCTATTAAAGATAATTTTGATGGAGAAAATAAAGAAGAAAAAAGAGCCCTAAATTCACAAGAATGAAACATGGATTATAGATAGTGGTTGTTCACATCACATGACTGGTGAAACACTTAAGTTTATTTCCTTGGATAAGAATGATAGGGGATTTTTTTATATTTGGTAATGATCCTCCATACCCTATGAAAGGAAAAGGTTCTATAATTATAATAAATAACACAATATGTGATGATGTTTATTGGGTTGAAGGGTTAAAGTATAATTTGTTGAGTGTTGCACAGTTAAATAACATAGGTATCTGACTAGAATTTCAACATGGAAATGTGAAACTTTTTGATAATAAGGAGAGTTTGATTGCTACTGGAGAATAATCTAAAGGTAATTTACTTTATCTTGATACTTCTATGAAGAGTTTCCTTTTTTTTCTAAATTTGAAGATGGTAATTTTGACAACTTGAACAAAGTGAGTAAAAAGGATAGAGTCAGAGGATTACCAAGGTTAGAGAAACCTAATAATGTTATCTGAAGAGAATGTTAAATGGGTAAGATGACTAAATCTAGTTTTTAAAGAAAGACTTATGTTACACAAGGAATTTAGGATTTAGTGCATACTAATTTATGTGGACCCATGAGAACTCAAAGTTACTATGGAGATAGATATTTTATTTTATTTGTGGATAATTATTCTAGAATGATGTACGTAATATTTTTTAAGGAAAAATATGATGCATTTCAAATGTTTAACTGGTACAAGGCCGGAGTTGAGAAAGAAACAGGAAGAAAATTGAAATGTCTGTGATCTAATAGAGGAGATGAGTTTACATCTGATGAGTTTACAATATTTTTTAATGCAAATGGAATTAAGAGACATATATCAGCACCAAGGACACCATAATAGAATGGTATTGTTGAGAGAAGAAAAATATCTATTATTGATTGTGCAAGGACACTGATGATTGAGAAAGATATTTCACAAAACTTTTGGACAGAAGAAGTAAATACTAATGTTTACACATTGAACCAAGTACAAATGAATAAACATACCAACATAACACCTTATGAAATCTGGTATGAACACAAACCTAATGTGAGTTATTTCAAAGTTTTTGGAAGTAGATGTTATATCTTGAAAGACTCTAAGAAGGAAAGTTTGATTCTAAAGGGGATGAAGGGATATTATTAGGATATTCTACAAGGAGTAAATCCTATAAGTGTTTGAATAAATTTACTAACAAAATGGTGGAAAGTGCAAGTGTGAGAATCAATGAGTTTGCAGAAAAAGAATGATGAAGAAAGCAAAAAGGAACCTGAAGATTATGATAAGTTTATATGTGTACAACCTGATGTTCCTGACACCTTACTGAGAGAACCTACCAAGGAGGAATTTAAACATATTTCTCAACAACCAAGTGATGAGGATGAAACACCGAGACCTACCAATCCTTTTTTAGCAAAATATGTGAGGAGGCACCACTCCCTGAGTAACATTATTGGAAATAAATAATTTGGAGTGGTAACAAGAAGCAAGGTAAGAGATAATACATGTTTGATATCTATATTTAATATAAAGAAAGTTAAAGATGCACTAGATAATGAATATTGGATGAAAGCAATGAAAGAATAGTTTAATCAGATTGAAAAGAATAGTACATGGACCTTAGTACCTAGGCCAAAGGATAAAAATGTTATTGGTACTAAATGGATTTTCAGAAATAAGATGAATGAGAATGGAGAAGTTATCATAAGCAAAGATAGATTGGTTTGCAAAGGTTATGCACAAGAAGAAGCTATTAATTATGGAGATAATTTTGCACATGTTGCTAGATTGGAAGGAGTTAGAATACTTATAGCTTATACAGCTTACAAAGGATTCAAATTTTATAAAATGGATGTCAAGTCTACATTTCTGAATGAGATACTTGAAGAAGAAGTTTACATTGAGTAGCCTAAAGGAGTCATTGAAAGAAAAAATAAAAACAAGGTATGTAAATTACACAAAGCTCTTTATGGTTTGAAGCAAACACCCCGAGAATGGTATGATAGATTGCACTCTTATCTAATCAAAATAGGATTTAAAAGAACAAGTGATAATAGTAATGTTTACTTGACGTGTGATAGTTACAACAAGGTTTTGATTGCTGACATTTTTGTTGATGATATTATTTTGGAGGCAATAATACCTTATGTAAGGCATTTGCTGATGAAATTAGAAAAGAATTTGAAAATTCAATGATTAGAGAGATTAATTTCTTTCTAGATCTATAGATACAACAAGTTGCAGAAGGGATCTATATTACACAAGCTAAGTATATCAAAGAGATCCTCAAAAATTTTGGTATGGAAGATTCCAAGCCTGTTGGAACACCGATGGTCACAGGATGTAAATTTTCAAAAGAAGATGAGACACAAGAGGTGGATAATACTATTTATTCATCCATGATTGGTAAATTGTAGTATGTTTTTCACAACAGACCTAATATAGCACATGTTGTTGGAGTTGTTGCAAGATTTTCTTCTAATCCTAAGGAAACACATATGTCTACAGTTAAGTGAATCTTTAGATATCTGAAAGGAACAGAAGATTTTAGTTTATGGTACAAGAAAGGAGGTAATTTTGATCTGCATGTCTACACTAATGCAAATTGGACTAGAAATATTGATGACAAGAAAAGTACTATTGGAGGATCATTCTTTCTAGGTGAAAGATTACACACATGGCTAAGCAAGAAGCAAAATTGCATTTCATAGTCTACTATCAAGGTAGATTATGTTGTTGCTGCCATGAATTTTGAAAACATTGTTTGGATCAAATAGCTACTTGAAGGTATTCAAGAGATTATCTCAGATCCTATAACTATTTTTTGTGACAACACAAGTTCTATCAACATATCAAAGAACCTAGTTATGAATTCAAAAACCAAGCACATTTATATCAAGTATCACTACTTGAGAGAACAAGTTCAAGAGAAAAATGTGGTATTGGAATATGTGAATTCAAAGGAACAATTGGCTGATATATTTACAAAGCCACTACCAAAAGATTCTTTTGAGTATCTCAGAGGTTAACTAGGGGTTCTTCCCCTATCCAATATTCACTAAGAGCATGAAGCATACTGCATCAATTCTATACTTTATTAGAATATCTATTATTGAATTCATGTTAGTATGACACACTTTAGGTGATTCCTGAAGTTGTGTGGAGATTTATGTATACATTAAATATTTGTACATGTAAGGTATAATCCACTGCTGAAACAAGTTTTCAAGAGTATGAATTTTTGGCATTGTTGTCAAAGAGGGAGAGAATGAATTGATGACATTTATCCATAAGGGAGATATTGATGCAAGAGGAAGAGAATGAATTGATACCATTTACTCATGAAGGAGAATCAAAATGTATGCTACAATATTAGAAGATTTATCCAAGAGGAAGAATAGTTTGATGATCAAAAACAAAACTATCAACTCAGAGGGAGTAATGACATAGATTGATAGTATTGAGATTTTCCATCATCAATTTCTATAGTAATACTATAGTGTTGTCATCAATGACAAAGAGGGAGATTGTTAATCAACTGATCGAGATAATGAAGACTGAGTGATAATGGGTATACATGTTTGTAGAAATGGTTAGATTAGTTGGTATTTTGTCATTGATATCAAGCAACTGATTGATGATTTACATTAAGTTACCATATCATTAGAAGGAAAATTTAAATGGGCGACAAATACAGATTAGACAATGATGAAGTAATGTTGATATAGTTTTTTTCTACTATATTTTTTATGTTATCAAGTCGGTACACTTGATTGATTAAGTTAGAGATTGTAAAGAGTCAAGTTATGAGTGAAAATAGTTACTCTACCGAGCTAGATAGAGTAATTTGGTATAGAGTTTTGTTTGTTAGTTTCAGTTACCGAGCACCGAGAATGAGTTAGGCACTGACCAGTGAATGAAGTTAGTTACCAAGTATAGGATATTGATTGAGAATAATGATAAGATCAAATTTAATACGAAGCTATGATGATTTGGATATTGATAAGAATTAAAGGTATTTTGTTAGAAGATATACAAGCAATAAAATTCTATGAGAAGATCTAAGGCGAATATTAAGTGGTTAAACCTAATTGTTAGAGCCCCAAGATAAATTTCAAGTTATGAGGTAAAAGTTAAACAATTTACCGATTTGAGATTTGTGAAGAAGATGATCGAATGACTGAGAAAAAATGATGGAAAACCTAAGCAAGGATATTAAGAGGAAAAATTTTGTCTATATAGAGGATGAGAACTAAACAGAGAAGAGATGTTGGCAAGTTGAATTGAGAAGCTGAAGAACAGAAGTTACCGAGCAGAGTAGAGAAGTAGAAAGAGAAGAATCTACAGTCTAGAGCATAGACAAATGGAGTATGTAATGCTAGTATTCATGTTATCATAAAGGATCTAACTCAAGAAAAGGTAGTTTCTATATTTACAGGTTAAAGTTTTACTATTGCTTATTAGCATTTGTAATAGAGAAAATATCTTAACTGAGTGGATTTAATAGTCTTATTTGTAAATCCTAGAAGTAGGTGACATTCCAAAAGAGTGTTTAAAGACCTCTAACAAGGCCACTCCTAACAGGGTGAAGATCTTAATAGATCTGATGTAAATCCCTTAATAGGGTCACATCTAGCAAATGTGTTTGTAATATTCAACAGGATAAGTTCTTAACCAAGCGTACTTTAGAAGGGTACATTTTTATTGTGGGTCACATTTCCCATAGATTTTTTTCCCTTATTGGGTTTCCTCATTAAATATAGTGTTAACTGAGTTTGAATGATATATTTTCATATTATGAGATGTATGGTTGTTTAAGTTATTAAGTTATTTGGTGATTCAGTCATTACTATATTCAGTTCTCCTAAGTGAATCAGTGAAGCTAAGTTTTAAGTATTTAAGTTTGATTTTTTTTATTCACCCCCCTCTCAGTGGACCAACACCATACATAGTCTAGGTTTCTATTTAAAAATACTTCAAAGGATGCACAAGGATCGAAACATGGAAATTCTAAATCCAAGATTTCAAAATTCACCCTACATCTGGTCAATAAGGGTTTGCATGCACCACAATCTACCCTTTGGTCTAGGGATGAATCCCTTCTATGAACACAAAAAGTTAGGGCTCCCTTCCATCCAAATAGTACTGCTTATATGTAAGAGAATATGTGGCTCTCTCACCACACCACAAAGCTTCAAAAGACCTGTTATAATGGAAAAAAATATCTCAAGAAGAGGAAGGGAAAGTAGTTCCAAGGAAAATATCATTCTAGACCTATCTTTAGCTGGGTGCACAAAGATAAGGGCAAAACCCCTCTTAATTTAAAATTTTAATCTCCCCGCCCCCAGCACCAACTCATCATCTCATGCAACAAATAAATAATAGGGATCCCTAGCATGTACATTTTACAAAGACCAACTACAACCATAGATTCAAGATCTAAGGGAGAGAGATATAATATGTAAGTTCTGGAGCTTAACTCTGGAAATAGAAAAACTATACTCTATTTTGGTAGACCAATGGATTGGGATTTCACAATTTTTTTATCTTAATCAAGATGAGGGGATTTTTTGTATCTTTTTGACTCACCCTCTGCAAGGGAGAATGTATTTAAAATTAAGCACTGGATATTTAAAGGATTTGGACCTTATATGAAAACTTGAACCCCTAACTTTAAACCTCATCACTTCCATATTCTGAGATTTGTCCACTTTTGGATGCAGCTTCCATCTTTGGCCCTAGAATTTTGACAACTCACACTTATTGAATGCATTTACAACTAGATTGGGATTTTTCTCAAACATGATATGGTTTTTTACATAAATCCCTCCAAGCCAATAAGAGCTTGCATCCTCATTAATATAGATAAGAAATTCCCCATGACCCTATTACTTAATACTAAATTTGGGACATGGGAGCATGAAATTTTTATTGAAATACCACGTAATATGTGTGGATTGTTCCATAATAGCAATCATCAAACTATAAATTTCTCCCAAACTGGTCAAAATAGTTGTCATAATATATTACACCACCCCTAGGATGAACGACTAGTATCCATTAGCAATATAGAACATGTTGCAAAGGAATAGGTCATAACCAATTCAACAATAACATTGGTCTATAGAGAAGGTGTATTAGGTTATGATTCTTTCTCTTGTCTATCTCAAAAATTAACATTCTAGCATATTTTATCTCAAATGTTATCATGAATACAAAAGGTTAATTTTATAATATTAAGAACATTAAGCTGATTGACTTCTTTAGGTATAAGAATAACATATATTTGTAGGGGTCAACATTTGGGGTTTTTTATTTTCTTAAATCATTTGGATCCCTCAATCTTTGTCACTTTATCTCCCATAAGGCTAGGCAAGTTAAGACATATACCACCATCTCCAACATTAACTCAGTACCCCCACAAAGAACATTGGTTACTCTCCTCCCCCCAACCTATAGAAATTGGCAGACAAATTAATTGTAATAGTGGGTATGGAACTCATTGAGGAGATTATAGATAAATTAATATTAGAAGAGGACCACTCATCCTTCGTTCCCCCAAACTAGAAACTCTATTTGTGTGGGAGGAGCCACTTCATTCTTCCCACCAATTGACACTTTCGATCCATCTTGTTCCCCACTTTAGCTAACCCCGACCAAGAGAAGATGTCATGAATTGGATGATGAATCCTTAGATGGGCTTCTAGAGGACACACCTCTACCAACCTCCCCACCCTTAAATTATTTTCAAGACCTTTTCATATTGCAATGTGAGAAGAAAATAATTGAAAGGATGCAGCCTCAATATCCTTTGCAAGAGATTGATCACAAAGCTAAAGGTGACTTTAATTTTTCATAGACCCTTTCCCTGGCTCAAACCCCTTTGAGCTGCACAACTCCAAAGAAAACCCCTTAAAAAAGAGGAAGAAATTCCAAAGTTAGCAAAAGCAAGGAGGAAATTGATGTTGTTGTTCAAAGGACTCTTGATGATTTATTCTCAATTAACAAAAGAACAAGGAGAGAACTTTTCTCTCCTTAGGGATTATGAGGATTCTATCATGGAATTTTAGAGGCATAAATTCCTTTGATAAACATGGCCGCATCAAGAAACAATTGAATGCTTGTGCAACATATATTGTTTTATTGCAAGAATCTAAAATTTCACAATATACATATGAGTCTTCAATCCTTAAATGGGGGAAATGGAAGTTAGCACATGTCCCGGCTCAAGGAGCTTATGGGGGTCTACTCACACTATGGAATCCATTAACAATTACTATTGATTTATCATAAGTGCTCCTAACTCATAACAACTCAAAGTATAGATTTTTGACTTGCATTTTGTACTCATCAATATTTATGGGCCAACATCAACCAGAGATAGGAGATCCTATGGAACACCCTCACCATGTCAATCTAGTACCTAAGTACAAATAGAGTTATTATGGGAGGAGATTTCAATGCTATATTTTATAGAAAGGAGAAGAACATGGGTGTGTACCCTCCACAAAAAAATGGAAGAATTCAAATCATTTATTGCTAATAATGCACTTCATGATGCACTTTTGGACAGAGTAAAATTCACATTGACTAACAAGCGGATGTATTTTTTAAAAATTGTAGAGAGGCTTGATAGGTTTTTGGTCTCCCATAGTTGGATCACAACACTAATGAACTACAACTAATTGAATGTTTGAAGTCATTTTTTGATATTAAACCGATTTGCAGAAGTGATGATTAACATTATCGATTAATTTATTGTCATTGATGTCAACTTAGTTGAGTATTATTATGGTGGAAAACATTTGTTTTAAAAGATCTAGAATAAAAAATGTTTATGTGGTCAAAAAATGACGAGTTTTGTATACACCGAGAGACAGTGGACACCAAGTAAAACATAGTGTACACCGAGCATAGTGATAACCAAGCTAGGAATTGCCGACACAACAAGGTTAATACTAAGACTGAGCAGTTAATTCAAATTGAGGCCAACTAGGATGCTGAGCTGGCTATTGTTGATTTCAAGGTAAAAGATAAAGTTTATTATTTGATCAAATGGTCACAAAATTTGAAGGAAGATCAGACGACAAAGATTGAAACATATTTTTAACACAACTGTCGAGGATGGATCAAGAAGGAAAATCAATGATGGAGATTAAGCGGCAAGATCTGAAGGATGGAAATTAAATGAGCTATGATGTATATATAAGAGACAAGAGACTCATTTTGAATCACACATGATGCACATACACACAAGTTTATGCATGACTGATCAAACTAGTTAAAGACATAACTGAGCGTTTTCTGCAGACATAACCGAGAAACAGAGCAAAGAGAAGAACAAGTATGAAGTATGAGATGAACTGAAGAAGTAAAAAATGATCAGAGGTATTATGTACTTAGCATAGATATAAATATCTGCAAAACAAAGTTGTAATTGAATCAGATCACTACTGTATCAATTTAACCATTGTTACAGACAAATCTCTTAACCGAGTAGGACAATGAAGTATTTATTATAACATTCAGAGAATGTTGAGTGTTTTCTTGTTGACCCCATAGTGAATTAATGGTCAAGAGAGAACTGTTGGTTTTAAATCCTCTAACTAGGTCACATTTAATATTATGCATTGTAACCTTTAACAAGGTTGGTTCTTCACCAAGCTCACTTCAAAAGAGTGAAAATATTTTTGGGTTACCGGTCCCAGGTGATTTTTCCCTTATCAGGGTTTCCACATTAAAAATCTATGTGTTAATGTGCATGAATGTTATAGATTGTTATTTTACTTTACACTTTATTTTATTGACCTAGATCGATAATCACAGTATTAATTTACTGACATTCAAAAAACACTATTAACGAAAGTTTGAGATTACATAATACATTTTCACCGAGTTGAATAATATGTTTGAATTTGTTTTGGTATACATCTGGAGAAATTTGGGACTGTACAATAATTTGTGAGGAAACTGATTCTAACTGATTCACCTCCCCCCCCCCCCGCTTCATTTATTCTAACAATTGGTATNTCCCCCCCCCCCCCCCCCGCTTCATTTATTCTAACAATTGGTATCAGAGAAAATAGTACTTAGAAGATGTTTTTTAAGGACTTAAGCTAAAGATCACAAGATGTATAACAGAGACGCACCTAAGCTGAACAAGGATAACTTCTCGACATGGAAAAGTAGAATGAGACTAAACCTATGAAGAATTGGAGACAACATTGCAGATTATCTAGACAATGAATTCATCCTACCTTCTAGACCTTTGACTATTAATCAGGTGAAAGAGAAACATGAACATAACCTTATAATGATGGCGATTGCTTCTTCACTTACAGATGCATAATTTGAGGACATCAAGACATGTACAACTGCCAAGAATATGTGGGATTGTCTTACACTAGTTTATGGAGGAGATGCAAATGTACTGAGAGCCAAAGCTAAAAGTCTTCATAGAAATTTTGATGACATGAGAATGAAAGAAGGAGAGAACATAACATAGTATAGTACCTGACTTAAAGAATTTTTGAATGTTATTTGAGGATCTAGTGGTACCATTGATGAAGACACTATTATGAGTAAGATTCTTAGAACTCTATTGCCTATTTATTCTATAAGAGTCTTTGCAATACATTAAATGAGAGTTGCGCCTAGAAATAATATTACTATTGATAGTCTTGTTGGAAGATTGATTTCTTTTGATTTGAATAACTTTGACAATAGTATTGTACCATCTATGGAGTCTGCATTTATGTCTACTTTGAAAATTGGTAAAACTAGTAGTAAACACATTATTAGAAATAACAATGACAGTGATAGTGATGTCAAGGAACTTGATGAACTTGAGGCTTTAATGGTTAGAATATTGCATAGAGGTAAAGGAAGATATAAAGGTAAACTACCTTTGATATGTTTTAACTATAAAGAGATTGGCCATTTTGCTGCAAGATGCCCTAACAAAAAGAATGATAATATAAATGATAGATCTAATGACAGAAAGGATGACCAAAACTACAAAAGAAACTGACAGTATGATAGAAGAGATCCGAGACTATAAAGATAAAGGTAAGAAAACTTGTTACATTGCTGAAGATAAAGTTAATGATAGTAGTTCTGACAGTAATGAAGATATTGAGATAGTGTTTGTAGCCTTGAAAGATGATTCAGATGAAGATGAAAGGTATGTACAAAAAACACTTATTTATAAAGTTAGTAAACATGACATTTGGGTTATTGATAGTGGTTGTATACATCACATGACTAGTGATAAAGGAAAATTGAATTTATTGAACATTATGATGGAGGATCAGTAAGAATGGGAAATAACACACCCTGTCAAGTAAAAGGAAAATTTACTGTTATGTTGAATAATCAAATCAAATCTAAAAATTTTTATTGGGTAAAAGGAATTAATTACAATTTGTTGAGTGTTTCACAATTGAATAACATAGGTCACTGAGTTGCATTTGAAAATAGAAAAGCTAGAATCTATGATGGAAAAGGAAAATTGATCAACACTGGTGAACAATCTAAAGGTAACCTATTCTATCTTGACAATGCTAAAACTACTTTCTTATTGGAAAAGAATGAAGATATATGGTTATGGCATAAAATAGTTTGTCATGTAAATTTTGACAACATGGTTAAGATTAGTAGAAAAAGAAAAGTTAGAGGCTTACCGAGCTTAACTAATCTAGACCATGTAATGTGCAAAAATTGTCAAATGGGTAAGATGTCAAAATCTAGTTTCAAGAGAAAGAATTTTTCACCAAATGATATTTTGGAGTTAGTTCATACAGACCTATGTGGACCAATGAGAACATAGAGCTATTATGGGGAAAAATATTTTATTTTATTTGTTGGTGACTACTCTAGGATGATGACTACTCTAGGATGATGACTGTCATGTTCCTAAAAGAAAAAGCTTAAGCATTTAAGATGTATAAGTGGTACAAATATAAAGTAAAAAAAGAAAAAGGCAGAGATTTGAAGTGTTGTAGATCTGATAGCAGAGGTGAATTTATTTCTGATGAGTTCACTCACTTTTGTTGTGAGTATCGAATTAAGAGACATGTTTCTGCACCGGGGACACCACAGCAGAACAAAATTGTTGAAAGAAGGAATAGATCAATTGTTGATTGTGCCAAAACATTGATGATTGAGAAAGGAATTGCACAAACATACTAGAGAGAAGCTGTTAGCACAACTGTTTGGACACTGAACCGATTACAACTGAAGAAAGATTCAAAAAAAATACCTCATGGGTTATGGTAAGGGTATACACCAAATGTCAATTATTTTAGAATATTTGGAATTCGTTGTTACATTCTGAAAGATGAGAGAAATGGTAAATTTGATTCGAAAAGTGATGAAGGAATATTTCTTGGATATTCTACTAAGAGTAAAGCTTACAAATGTTTGAACAAGACAAATAACAAAATCATTGAGAGTGCAAATGTTAAAGTTTATGAATTTGCTGAGAAAAATAATGAGGACAACATGAAAGAACCTGAAGATTACAGTAATTTTTTTTAGTGGGAAGAACCTAATACTATACCGACACATATGCCTAACATTACCATGCAACATGGTAATATCATCAGGAAATAGGTAGAACAGACTGAGAATCAGGAAAATGCTGAAACTGAAGATCATGAACGAGAAGACAATGAACATACAGAAGAAGATAATGAAGAACCAAGAGTTGAACCTGTACTTGCTAAATATGTGAGAAGACATCATTCATGGAATCAGATTATTGGAGATAAAAGAGAAGGCATGATGACAAGAAGTAAGTTTAGAGATGACACTTGTTTAATTTGTGAATTTGAGCCTAAGAATGTCAGAGATGCATTAGAAAATTAGGAATGGATTAATGCCATGAATGAGGAAATTGAGAAGATACAAAAAAGAAAGACATGGACATTAGTACCGAGATCGAGTGAAAAAAATGTCATTGGCACCAAATGGATTTTCAAAAAAAAAAAAAAAATGAAGATGGGAATGTAACCAGAAATAAAGAAAGATTAGTTTACAAAGGGTATGCACAAGAAGAAGGAATTGACTATGGAGAAAAATTTTCACCCATTGCTAGACTTGAAGGAGTAAGAATACTACTTGCATATGTTGCATATAAAGGATTCAAGGTATATCAAATGGATGTGAAGTCTACATTTTTTGAATGGAATACTGGAAGAAGAGGTATACATTGAACAACCTTAAGGATTTATTAATCCTGATTAGACACACATGGTATGTAAGTTGCACAAAGCTTTATATGGACTAAAAAAAGAACCAAGAGTGTGGTAGGAAAGATTGCATTCTTATCTTATAATTATTGGATTTATTAAAACAAGTGACAACAACAAATTGTATTTACTGAAATATTTGTTGATGGTATTATATTTGGGGGTAATGATAACTTATGCACTTCATTTGCTGATGAAATGAGAAAAGAATTTTAGATGTCAATGTTTGAAGAGATAAAAAAAATTAGGATTACAGATTTTACAATAGACTGAAGGTATCTAAAATACTCAATCTAAGTACATCAAAGAAGCATTAAAGACATTTAGAATGGAAGAATCAAAACCAGTCAGAACACCTATGGTGACTAGATGCAAACTGAAAAAAAAAAAAGTCATGACACCTGAGGTAAATCAGACATTGTACAAATCTATGATTGGTAAATTGATGTATGTTGTACGCACAAGACCTAACATAGCACATGCAGCTAGAATAGTTGCAAGATTTGTTGCTAACCCCAAAGAATCAATATGACTATTATAAAAATAATTTTAAGTTATTTTAAAAATACTGAGGATTGTGGACTATGGTATAAAAGAGAAGGAAATCTAAAATTGAAAGTTTATACTGATGTTGATTGGGCTAGGAACATAGATTATAGAAAAAGCACTACTGGTGGAGCATTCTTTATTGGAGAAAGACTAGTTACTTGGATAAGCAAGAAGTAAGGATGCATATCTCAGTCAACTGTAGGAGCAGAGTATGTTGTTGTTGCTGCAAATTGTTCGAACATAGCATGGATAAAATAATTGTTGAAAGGAATGAATGAAGAGATCACTGATCTAGTGATAATTTACTATGATAATACAAGTGCTATAAATATTTTGAAGAATCCTATGATGCATGCAAAGACAAAGCACATATCTATTAAATATCACTATTTGTGGGAAAAAGTAAAAGATAAATAGGTAATACTGGAATATGTACAATCAAAAGAACAAATTGCAAACATACTCACAAAACCCTTGCCAAATGATACATTTGAGTACTTGAGAGGTAGACTAGGGGTTCATCCCTTGTCTATTGGTAACTAAAATGATTAGGATGTTGCATGGACCTACATTTAATCAAAATATCAATCATGGTGATGCAAAGATGAAGTGGACTGACACAGATATATCAGTACACTGAAAGGTACTTACTACACCGAAAATTAGATATATTTTATTTGGCTACTAAAGAGCTGCATATTTCTTTTTGGCATTGTTGTCAAAGGGAGAGATTTGATCGATGAAATATAAAGGGAGAGAGTTGATCAATGGAATATCTATCCACTAAAGGGAGAAAAGGGAAAGGGAGAGACATATCTAATCTACAAAGAGATTCAAGAATAGAAAAGTCAAAGCTACAAGGAGAGTCTGCATGGTGAGTTTGTATACTGACAGTTTAAATTCAAGCTAGGGAGAGCTACACAACTATTGTAGTTATAGAACAAAAGTTTGGTATTTTGTTGTATGAAATTTAATTTTCCATATTCAATATTGTGATGACATCAATGCCAAAGGGAGAGATTGATGAACTACAACTAATTTAATATTTGAAGTGATTTGTTGATATTAAACCGAGTTGTAGAAGTGATGATAAACATTATCGGTTAATGTATTGTTATTGATGTCAACTTATTTGAGTATTATTATGGTGGAAAATATTTGTTATAAAAGATATAGAAAAAACAATGTTTATGTGGTCAGAAAATGAAGAGTTTTGTATACACCGAGAGACAGTGGACACTGAGTAAAACACAGTGTACATCGAGCACAGTGATAACCAAGCTAGGGATTAATGACACAGCACGGTTAATACTAAGACCAGGTAGTTAATTAAAATCAATGCTGACTAGGATGCTGAGATGGCTATTGATGATTTCAAGGTAAAAGATAAAGCTTTTTATTTGATCAAACGGTCACAAAATTTCAAGGAAGATAGGACGAAAAAGATTGAGATGTATTTTTAACACAACTTTTGAGGATGGATCAAGCAGGAAAATCAACGATGGAGATTAAGCGGCAATATCTAAAGGAGGGAAATTAAATGAGCTATGATGTCTATATAAGAGAAAAGAGATTCATTTTGAATCACACCTGATGCGCATACATGTGAGTTTATGCATGACTGATTAAACTATTTAAAGATAGAACTGAGTGTTTTCTGTAGACATAACCAAGTGACAAAGGAAAGAGCAGAACAAGTATAAAGTATGAGATGAACTAAAGAAGTACAAATTGATCAGAGGTATTATGTACTTAGCATAGCTCTAAATATCTACAAAATAGAGTTGTATTTGAATCAGATCACTAATGTATCAATTTAACCATTGTTACAGACAAATCTCTTAACTGAGTAGGACAGTGAGGTCTTTATTATAACATTCAGAGAATGTTGAGTGTTTTTTTGTTGACCCCATAGTGAATGCATGGTCAAGAGAGAACTGTTATTTTGAAATCCTCTATTCAGGTCACATTTAACAGTGTGAATTATAACCTTTAACAAGGTTGGATCTTCACCGATCTCACTTTAGAAGAGTGAAAATATTTTTGGGTTACCGGTCCTAGGTGGTTTTTCCCTTAGCAGGGTTTCCACGTTAAAAATATATGTGTCAATTTGCATGAATTTTGTGGATTTTTATTTTACTTTACACTTTATTTTATTGACCTAGATTAGTAATCACAGTATTAGTTTATTGACATTCGGTAAACACTATTGATGAAAGTTTGAGATTACATAATACATTTTCATGTAGTTGAATTATATGTTTGAATTTATTTTGGTATACATCTGGAGAAATTTGGGACTGTAGGATAATTTGTGAGGAAACTGATTCTAACTTATTCACCCCCACCCCCCGTCAGTTATTCTAACAAACACCATCTAGACTTACTTCTGAAATCTTTCCTCTCTTATGCTCTAATCGCTATGCCATTTCCCTCCAAGTTGACATCGGAACACTAGTGGTTGACCACAAACTTTCTTTTAATTTTGATAAGATGTGGTTTATACAACCACACTTTCTTCACCTAATTTAACAATCGTGGACATGTGCCCCATTTTGTGAAGGGACAAGAATTTATCAATTTCATAACAAACTACATTTTTTCATGTCTCAAATTAGCTAATGGGACATCTGATTTTTCAAGAATATATTTGTACGAAAGAAGGAAACTATAGAAGAGCTAGCTAAGGTGCATGAACACATTATCCACCATGGGTTAGATGCACATACACGTGCAAAACAAAAGGAACTAAAAAGTAAATGGGAATAATTAGGAAAGAGGGAGGAGATCTATTAGAGGAAAAACTCTAGAGAAGTATGGCTTCATGATGGTGATCATAATACTAAGTATTTGCATGCCTCAAGCCAGGTTAAAAGAGATATGAACACCATTTTCACCATTCAAAACCCCACCAATGGAACGTGGATAAAAAATAGTAAAAAAAATTCAAGAGGAAGGGATAATATTTTTCTCAAAATTGTTTCCCCCCAGTAGTAATGCCATACTGACAATCAATCTGAACAAGCTCTTTTATCCTCCATCTCATCTTTGGTCACTAAGGAAGACAATCTTATACTAATGATACCCTTCACATTGGAAGAAGTCAAGCATATGGTCTTCTCACTCTCTCTAGATAAAGCCCAAGGATCAGATGGACTCGTGGCCCTTTTCTTTCAAAAGCTTGGGATGTGATAATTTTTGACCTGCTATTAGCAATTGAAGTCCCGCAAAAATGGTGCAATGTTGAGCCATTTTAATGCCAAAAATATTTCCCTCATACCTAAAATTAAGTATCCAATGACTTTTATGGAATTTAGACCCATCTCATTGTGCATCATGATATATTTATTGTTTTCAAAATTCATGTACCTCAGACTATAATCTCTAATTTTCAAACTCATTTTCGTGGAACAAGGAGGCTTTGTCCCTGGAAGGGAGATGATAAAAGGAGCTATGGTTTCTCATCAATTCCTGAAATCTATTAAGGATCACTAACTTTCTTCATGTGTGATAAAGTTGGATATGATGAAGGCTTACGATAAAGTCAACTTGGATTTTTTTTTTGAAAGTTCTAATGGCATTTGGCTTCTCTATAACAAATGGTGTAAATGGATTATATATTGCGTCAAAGGAGCTAAGTTCTTAGTTATTGTAAATGGTACACTAGTGGGCCTATTTAATGTAATTCAAGGAGTGAGACAAGGGGACCTTGTTTCTCCCTTCTTTTTCATCATCATGGCTGAGGAATTCAACATATCAATCCATGCTAACTAGTCACAAGGTCTTATAAGCGGGTACAAATCCCACATACCACTATTGTTGTCATACACTCTCTTTTTGCAGAGGATTCGCTCCTCTTTTGGGAAGACACTATTAATAAGTTTAAGCAAACTAAGAAGGTACTAGATTTATATACATATTATTCAGGACACAAGGTCAACCCCCAAAAGTCTAAATTTTATGTTTACAACACTAAGGAATCTATCAAGAGGATAATTGTTCACACTCTCAAGTTCCAATATGCAGAACTTCCTTACACATACCTTGGAATCCCTTTCTTCATGGGTATTAATAAGCTTACCTACTAGTCCAAAATTATAGAAAGACTTAAAGCTCTCACTACTGCATTCAGGGGTAGATGGTTATCATTTTTAGGGTGCCTTTTACCAATCAAAATAGTTATTTCCACTATTCCTAATTTTTTTTTGTAGTACTCAAATCCCCTTAATCCGTAGTAAAGAATATTGAAAAAGTGATTAGAAAATTTTTATGGACAGGCAACAGGGATAATGGAAAAAAATCATTTGATTTCCTTACAAAGGCTAGTAATGGACAAACGGCCAGGTGGCGCAGGACTTCATAATATATCTATGAGATATTCAACTTTTGGACGGAAATTATCTTGGAAGATGTATTTGAAATCATATACCAATTGGTGTAGGCTTATGCAAGCTAAGTACTTATATTAACTAGACCCCACTAGAATATTAGCGATTGCCAACCTTCTCAAGGTTCTACAATGAGGAATTTTATTACTACCACTAGGGATATTGTGACCTCCTATGTCTCTTGGGAAGTACATAGTGGAGAAGATGTAATGTTCTAGTCTGATTCATGGAATGGCTTACCTCCTCTTGCACATCTGCATGATCTGCACCATGTCATTACAATTATTTCCCAAGAATAAGGTGTGAAACTTATTGACTATGTAGACTTTGTAAGCTTAATCACAGGACAAGAAAACTGGAAAGATGTTTTCAAGCTAAAGATCTCTTTGAGCACAAAAATTTATTATCCAAACAATTATCTAGTAAGGTGATGTTTATTAGAAAGGTTAAAGATAAGGTTATTTGGGCTCCTTCAAAGATAGGAAAATACTCTGTCAAATTAGGATATCAAGCAATCTAGAAAATAAATTAGCAAGTACAGTCTCACAGAGCATTCACCTTCTACTGGGGAAGCATGATCCCACTAAAGGAAGGAATTTTTACATGGTTGTGATAATCCATAAAGGATCAGAAGTTATCATCAGTATATAAGCAAACAGTTTTGGTTGGTCAATCATGATCATCGAGCGACATCACTCACCAAGTGCAGTGATCACCAAAATGTTTTGAACACCGAGCGATAGCAAAATCAACCGAGTAGTATATCAACCAAGTGACATCACCGAACACCAGTCTACACCAAGAGACAACATTTCAATGAGAAAAGAGGATCTCACCTACATGTCAGCTAAAGCACTCCAATCTATAAAACAACTTTTTGCTTAGCTGGATAACCATTTTTTGTGGATCAAGAAAAGCATTAATTATGGATATAATTAGTTAACTTATTGTATTCATGCAAAATACGAGATCAAGGTCAAGTTATAAACCTTTGATCTTAGATTTTTTCAAGAAAATTTTGAAACCTAATTAGGTCAAATATTTTGTATATAGATGTAATAATCAATCAAGAATGACATTATTGTAGCCATCAAGGATATTTATGGATCAGACTGAAAGTTTAATACACAAGGACAAATAAAGGAGAATTCAGTTTATAAAGAACTACATACAAGGATACCAAGCATAATAGGGGTATTATCCATCACAATAAGGTGATATATTTTATGTACTTAATGGATCTATAATCAACAATTTGAGATTGCAACAATCGGGTCATATATTTTGTTACTCTCTAACAAGTGTAAGCAAATATAAAAATTCTTTCACAAGGTGGTCTTAGAAGTCTTTTTGTAAATCTCTTAAATGAGTGCACACATACATTATGTTGCTAAAATATCTTAACCAAGTATACTTAACAAGTATGACATGTTACTCCTAATAGAGTAAGATCATCAGAAGTGATCACAACTTGTAGCCCTAATAGGCACCTTCCATACTACAGATAGTGAAGCTTTGTGGGTTTCATCTCCACCTCAATTTTTACCTTCTAACAAGGTTTTTTGCATGATCAAATAATTGTGTTATGTGTAAATGAGTTTCATGAATGTTTCAATTTTTGTTTACATGAATTTACATTTATGCTATGATATTACATGCATGAAGTAGAAAAGCTATAGTAGTCGGTTATGCAAGTAATGATTACTAAAGTTTAATTTATAAAAGTTTTTAAGAGTACTAATTCACCCCTCCCCTCTTAGTACACACCCTTCCATTATTCCAAAAATTGGCATCAGAGCTAGTTCTCTTATTTGGAAATTTTTAATCACTTGAGAGAAAAGATCTTACAATGGAAAGGTATAATCTTGATAAAAAAATATTGAGAATCAGAATTTGCAAATATAGATTTTCTTTGAGAAATACAAAGAGGCAAGAAACAAACTGAAAGAGTTATTGTCTGAAAGAATATTCATGGCATCTTGCTACAATTAAACTGACTATCATGAAGAAGAGATACTTGACCTGTTTGATTCATTTGGATTTGGATTTGATAGTATATATCTAACACATCTGAAGGAACCATTATAGAATTAAATGAAATCAATCAACATCTGAATCAACAAGTGAAAGTACTATAGATCGGTCAAAAGACACAAATGGTAAGAATGATTGATGTTATGAATAATGCAAGACAAGCTAAACAAGAAAGAAATTTGGCTATTGATGACAAGAGAAAGATTACTGAAAAGTTGCAAGAGAAAGAATGTGAGATACAAAGACTTACTGAACATCACCTTGAGATCACCAATCAAATAGTTCTTATGAGTCATGAGGCCAACTGAGTGAACATGGAACTTATTAGAAAATTGCAATTTATTGGTGAACCTAAAGAAGAAAATGAGAAACTAAAGCATGAAGTGAAGATTCAACAACAACATAATGATATGATAAAGAAAGCTGAAGATAGTACAAAAAGAATGGATGAATTTTTGAATGGACAAACAAGACTCAACAAAAATATTGGTTTAGGGTATACTGAGCATGGAGAATCATCAAACTGAGGTGATCAAAGGAATCTTTACATAAATCCAAGAACAAAGAAGCGTTCATGTAATAACTATGGAAAACTAGGCCACACATCAAATGTTTGCAAGAGAGAAGGAAAAGGTATCCTAAAACTACTTCTACATTCATAGGCAATTGTTATAACTATAACAACCATGGAAACAAAGGACATGAATGCATATCTAAGCTAAAAAACTAAAGAATAAATCTTACATGGAAAAACATTTTCCTACTTGCAACATGCATGGCCACACATTTCATGAATGCAGGAAAAAGATAAAGCAAGTTTGGAAACCTAAAGAACAAGAAAATGCATATCAACCGAGAAGAGTTAGTAATATATATGTTTGGGTTTACAACACTTTGGTAAATTGTACAACATGTGGTAGATATGGAAATATAGCTACTAACTATATGAGGAAATGGATAAGAAGATATAGAAACTAGACTAACCCTAGAATGACATGCTTACACTATCATAAGGTTGGTCACTTAAGTAAGGACTATAGAGACCGAGTGATAGAGTCAAGCACTCTTGCAAATAGAAATACTATTGAAGACAACATGAGAATGAGAAATAAAATGTGGAGAGCTTCAAACAATGATAATGTTGGACCAAGCACTGCAATTGGTGATACCTCATCCAATGGATTAGGTAATTCCACTACCCCCACCTAAGCAATATAATTAAGTATGGAACTACACTCTATGAAGCTATACTTTACATCAGTTCCTATATTCATTGAGAATATAGCATGAATGAAGATGCACTGTGGTATTACATGTTATGTTTTGTGAATCTAGTCTGGCTGTTCAATATGAACCAAGCATAAACTGGATGTCGGTGAACATGTAAAAGACAACCAAGTTGACACTATGTATTGAGAATTGTATACTCACTGAGCTGAAGAACTTTGGTGTTTTGACTGAGCATATTTGTTTCATTGACTGAGTGGTAGGTGAAGCATTTAATGAATCACTTAGGGTAATTTTCTATAAAAAGGGCACCGTGAACTCATTTGCTCACCCAACATTAAAAAGAAAATTGCATAGCAAAGAAGAGAAATTCAGAGCGACTATATTACAGAGAAATTCACAACACTTTCAAAGCTACTCCAACATATTTCAAGAATTCATAGAAAATATCCAGTGAGTATCTAGACTCACCAAGTTAACAGGTTATTTGTGAAGAATCCCTAAACTAACAAATAGTGGAAACCACTTCATGAACCTAGAAGATCAAGATGGAAAAGGACAAGAAGGGTGTTTTAATAAATAACTTAACCTCTGAGGAACCTAACTACAAGTTTTTCCCTAAGGTTTCTGCTCAACCTGATGAAAAGGAGCATTTTTTAGTATCCCACCTAGGGTTTTATTGGTTGAAGAAATTCATGCATACATTCACTACAAACTTGAAGAGATTGGAGACTTTGAGCTTGAGGAAGCTTATCAAAGTCCATGCAAGGATGGTAACCTAAGGGATGAGTACAAGAACATTGAAGTGAAAGTGTTAACCAATTCCCTATTGTTCCCAAAATATTTCAAAATGGAATGGATTCGCATTGTGCTTAGCTGAGTGCATGACAGAAAGATGTGGTTAGATGAACCCAAGCCAATCACAAAGGATGTGATTCATTTAGTGACTGGATACCCTATAAGTGAGAAAGAAAGTTCCTAAGACACCCTGGACACACTAACATTGAAGAGTTAACTGGAGTCGAGTGGGATGGTAGAGGTCTGAAAATCAATTCAACCACTGACCCTAAAATGAAATTTGCTGCGTATGTGATTGGATATAAAATATTCCAAGCCAGGAAATTGAACAGTGTTTATTGTGGAGAATTCGACACTGCATATAAAATAGTGAAGAAGGGACTGCAACTTGATCTAATCAAGCTACTACTGAAACAACTTTAAGAGAACATGAGAACAATTAGATCAGCCCGATCTAATACATGTAGGTTTGGTTCCCTACTGATGTGCACATTCGTTTACTTACATAATTTCTTTCCTTCCATCAGTAATGTCACTTGGGGCACCAACCGGTCTATCACAAAATAGATTAGTGATTACATTAAATCACTAGGAGATAATTTCACACCTCTATTAGATGCCTACTTTACATCATTCAAGAATAGGATGTAGAAGAGGATGAGAATCCCTACCTAGTTAGTTGAACAATACAAGGATGAGATATGTTTTGTAGTTGACACTAACACAAAACTCATCAAACCTGTTGACCCAAGAATAGCATGGTTACCACCATTAGACTATGAAATTGACATAGATATGGCTACAAGAGCTATTGAAGACCTGCTAAATGAGCCAGTTGAAAAATATTTAAGTAGATTTGGCACATATGCGGAAGCCAAGTCAAGAATTAAGATTGGTTTAGAAGTCAATAAAATAGGAAGGAAGAAAACATGAATGGTGAATTCATTTCAGAATAAATTTTCAATAACTGATGAAGCATTGGAACAATCAGTAGACTTCATTGAGGAACAAACACCCATCGGTAAAAGTAAAGAGTTAAGTGATTCAGAGTCTATAGAATCAGATGCAGATCCACCATAGGCCAAGAAAACAAAAGTTACTAAAGTAGTGGCTGCATCTAGAACAAGGAGAAAAACAACAAAGGTAGACTCACCACCCTTAAAGAAAGGAACTATAAGAACATATCCAAAAAGAATGCCTAAAGCCTCAACAGAGAAACCAGTGCCAAGAAAATGAAAGAAATATGTAAGAGGAAAAGAAGACAAGGATGATACTGAAGAAGATGAAAGAGAACAAAAGAAAATCTGAGCAGAAAAGGAAAATATACCACATACAATTGATGAGGTTGCAGAGTCAATCATCAACATAGGTAGTCTAGTACATCATAAGATTATACAATGGGGAACTTTGTCTACCAAGGATCAGGACAAAATAGAATAGGTCATCATTAAGATGATGGTTTCTTACAAATATGTACCTATACAATTTGGCAATCATATTCCTGAAGAGCTACATGAGAAGATATCAACTAGATGGACATATGCATTGCACACAGAGAAACAGATGAGAGAGAGATCCCTAGTTATATTCATGCCCAACTTCACAATTGAAGAAAGAATAAAATGACTCAAGAATGAAGGATCATGCCAAGAAATTTTCTGCAAAATCCGGAGGATACAAAGTATTGCAGAACAAGTTAGAAGATATTGACATAGACAGCTATAATATTTGGACTCAAATCTTTAATCCACCCGAGTAGGTACTGGCTCTAACCAAGACTTCTCACACTGAGGAGAAGGAGGCCACACTGAGCCCCAAGCACATATTCATCAATGACACTGAGGATGTCAATCCTATTGACTTAACCATAGAAGAAAGTAAGGTCATGGATGATATTCCTGATATATTGAAACCATTAGGGGAAAAACCAGTCATAACTATACAAGATATCACTCATGGTGATCCTGGTGATGATTCCAAAGCTGATGAAGATGTCACTATTGCCACCGAGCCAACAAATGAACAGGACACTATTGATGTTGCACAGGCACTTGTACTAGGTAATATGCCTAACTTAATGCAAGAAATCAATATAATGGCTGAATCACAATAGACACCACCTATGCCTGAAGAAAACATAGCAATAGACAAAGGTGATGAACATGGGGAGAAGACAGATACCAATGGAGAGCACAAACTAAGTGATGTACCTACCAAGAACACTGGAGAGGTAGACAAGGTTGCAGGTCAAGAAAAAGTTGAATTAGAGACGTCTACAACTGACCAATAGGTACAGACTGAGCACCTTAGCCAAGGCACCATACCTCCCAAGAAATCAATGAAAAATATTGAGAAACAAAAGGCTCTTGCTATAGTACCTCATTCCCCTACTTCAAGAAAAATTCAAAAGAAGAAGAAGAACAAAAAAGAAAGTAAAGCCTATGTCACACTCGATGAGATTATAAACATACCCGAATGTGATCCAAAAACACTTGATCCCAAGTCCCTAACAAGATATGGGGAGCTATGCAAAATAAAATAACTAGAAGACAAGCTCCGAAAGGAACAAATAAATTCACAAGTCTTGGAAACAACAAAGGAGATTCTATTGCAAGTAGTGTCTGATACCAAGATTGATCAAACTACACCCATTATTGATCAACTTGTAGTTCTGATCGAGGAAATCACAACACAGAATGTAGATGTCGATAAGGTCATTGAGGAATGAGTAGAAGAGAAGTATCAATACAAACTCACCAAGAAAATTAGTCAAGAAGTGGTAGAGAATAAGGTGAAACTTTCTAAACTGGTAGCTACATTAGAACCTATTATTTCAAAAGTAGTTACCTTAGTTCAAAAGTTGTGTACTCTAGAGAACTTCACTACCAAGCATAGTGATTAGATACCTAAGATAAATGAAAATCTAAAAGCTAGTGCACTAAGTCTATCAACCAATACAAATGCATTCCAACTGCATTATGAAAAGATTATTGAATCTAAATGGTTAAGCCTTGAAATACAAAAGGTAGAAATAAAAAATAGAGATGAAGTAACCGAGCTATAGGCCATGTTACTACTAAATCTCATATTGTTTTTAACATACATGACTACGGAAAAGACTCTAATTGCCACCCTAGAGATGTCAGTAACAAAAATCATATATAACTTGCACACTCAAATCACTTTGGAGAAAATGACCCTAGAGAACTTAAAGTAGAAATGGGACAAGATGATCGCAGTCATTTAGCAATCTCATTGACACATATTTGACAAGCTATAAGTTCTACATCTTTGTCATTACTTTCAAAAAAGGGGGAAACATGTACATACATTATATCTACATACCGAGGTATGCACATAGGGGGATTCATTGTAAAGGTAAAACACTTTGTGTATATACTGTACAAATCATTTTTTGATACTAATGCAAAAGGGGGATATTGATAATCCATAAAGGATCATAAGTTGTCATTAGTATATAAGAAGACAATTTTGGTCGGTTGGTCATAATCAGTGAGTGCAGTGATCACTAAAATGTTTTGAACACCGAGCAATAGCACAATCAACTAAGTAGTATATCAACTAAGCAACATCACCGAGCACTAGTCTCAAAGCACAAGAGACAAAATTTCATTGAGGAAAGCAGATCTCACCTACACGTCAGCTAAAGCACTTTAATATTTGTAAAGGGGGAAATTGTGTATGGTGTGGGTTTGATTTTCTTAGAGTATATTGATTTCCTTAACCTTACTTTATATTTAATTGAATTATATTGATTGTGTATTGTAATTTTGATTAGGGAGAAGATAAGATGTTTCTCTTTTATTCCAAATGCACAAATGGGAGATCCAAGTTGATCAACGCCAAGGAAGGGCTAATACACAAATGAATCAACTATTTAGAAAGGAGAATAACAAGAGAGATACCTTAAATTATGTTAATTATATGTATAGAAATGATATATGACAGTAATTGAAGGAATAGAAGAAATGCACTAACCTTGAAATGTGGCAGATCAAACAATGCTATTTTCTAAGGTATGTAGACTGTTTTTGGAAAAATTGATAGTTGATCCCGAACCGGAACACAAAGACAAATAAAACCCAAAAATATTTTTCTGTTCCGATGTCATCTTATGAAAAATGTCAACCTTGACCCACAAATGTCAACCCTGACCCAATAATGTCGACCCTAACCTACACAAGTCCGACAGAAAATCTATTCGTGTCGTCTGAAAGAAAGTTGAAAAGAGTATCCAGATCTAGTCTCAAATCTGTTGTTCTATACTTGTACCTGCAAGAAAAAGAGATTTTTTTAGTGGGGGGGAGTGTTTTTCCTTGGTCAAACACCATTTTTGGAATTAACCTCAAATATATGTAATTGAAATTGTAGAAATAGACAAAGTAAATGCATAAATTCACCTTTCTTGAAAAAGTCCTTGTGGTGGATCTGAATCCTTGAATCCACAAGTATGCTTCAAAATGTAGAATGTAGAAAGGTAGGATGTCTTCAATCTCTTTCTTGTAGATCTCTAACACCAAGTCTTGAATGGGTTCTTGAATTTGGAATAGGCTTGGAAGAAGGTGGATGGAGAGATCACCAAAAGGGCACTATGCAGCTTGAATCCTTCAATGGCCTCCAATGGATCTCCTTCATGAAAATGGATATTTGAATGGATGAATGCTTTCTTTGAAATCTTTCTCCTTAGCTTGTTTGAATCACCCTTGAAGGTAGTTTTATTGATGATGATTATTGTTTGTAATGCTTCAATAGAGGACTTAGAGAAAATGAGAGAGAAAGCTTCCCTTTTATAATAAATTAGGGCATAATCTTCTAAGGAGGCCTACATAGGAGGATTAAATTTCCATTAAAGCCTTTTCCCCTAGGAGAGGACCTATATTAAATATCATTTAGGAATCAACGCTTCAGAACCCGAAATAGCTGACTCGACAGTGGGAAATACTTTTTGCAAAGGCTGACCTCCAAAAACTGTGAGACCCCGAGATCTAAACCTTGGGTCAAGGTTTAGGTTGACCTTGACCTAGGTTAGGATTGAGGTCAACCCTAACCTAGGTTAGGGTCAAGGTCAACATAGACCTAAAAGGTCAACCCTGACCCTGAAGCCCAGAATCACCAGTCTGCAGTTCAGAATGCAAAAATCAGGCTAAACAGGAGTGGAAAGAGGGACAGAACAAGGGGGAAGCCATGTCAAGATCAATAACCCATTCAAGG
>MU227577.1:364546-381508 GCA_018584345.1 Thuja plicata | reverse complement strand
TTAAAAAATAAGAAAAAATATTCTGACCAATCTTTGATGTGTTAGGTACCTTCCCCCAAAAGGATTTAGAAAAATTCATTTATTTACTTCAAAAAAGGGTGGTCGTACACATGCGGGGTATGGTCCTAAAACAGGCATTTTGAAAAAGAGGTTTTTAAACATGCCTACTAAATATATTTTCTACTATGTGGGTATTTAAATAAATTACATATTTGAAAAATAGACTCTGAGCACTACATTTTCTATTAGTGGATTATTTTGATATTCAATCTCTAAGTGCCTCAAATTTTGACATCAATTGACAGACAACTTGAAAATCAGGGAAAACACTTCCACTTTTTGCCCAAAAAGTGGACCCAACTTCTTGCTGGCACCCTACTACCTATTTATGCTATTAGAGTATCTGCTACACGAGAAATGAAAGAAGTAGCAAATATCAATGTCACTCTAGATAGTTTGATTGGTAGACTTATTTTATTTGATATGAATAACTTTGACAACAGTGTCTTACCATCTATTGAGTCTGCATTCAAATCTTCTTTAAAGATAAATAAATCAAGTCATAAACACACTATGAGAAACGAGAGTGAAAGTGATAGTGATGAACAAGAACTTGATGAGATTGAAGTACTAATGGCTAGATTATTGCAGAGAGGAAAAGGTAAATACAAAGGTAAATTACCATTGGTATGTTTTAATTGTAAAGAAATTAGACACTTTGCTGCTAGATGTCCTAACAAAATAAAATATGACAGATTATATGAAAAGAAGTTTGATAGAGGTGATGACTGAGATTAATGAAGAAACCAAAAATCTAATAGAAGAGATAACCAAGACTACAAGGACAAAGGAAAGAAATCTTGTTACCTGGCTGAGAACAAAGCTGGAAATACTGACACCGAATCTAATGAAGATATTGAGGTGGTATTTTTTCCTATGAAGGATGATTCAGATGAAGAAGAAAGGTATGTTGAGACTGCACTCATATCTAAGGTTAGTAAAAATGATGTATGGATTATTGATAGTGGTTGTACTCACCACATGACTGAAGATAAGGAAAATTTTGAAACTTTTGAATATTATAATGGTGGATCAGTAAGAATGGGTAATGACTCACCTTGTCCAGTTGAAGGTAAAGGAACCATCATGTTGAATAATCTAATCAGATGTGAAAATGCATATTGGGTGAAATGTTTTAACTATAATCTATTGAGTGTTTCATAGTTGAATAACACAGGACACCAAGTTGCATTTGAGAACAAAAAGGCAAAGATCTACAATGAATCAAGAAGTTTGATCGGTACTAGTGAACAAAAAAAGGTAACATATTCTATCTTGATGATATTAAGACCACTTCTTTATTGGCTATAAATGAAGACACATGGTTGTGGCATAAAAGGTTATGTCATGTGAATTTGACAATATGGTTAGGATAAGAAATAAAAAGAAAGTGAGAGGCTTACCGAGCATGTCAAAACCTGACTATGTCATGTGTAAGAATTGTCAGGTAAAATGACAAAGTCTAGTTTCAAGAGAAAGACTTACACATCAAATGTCAATCTAGAATTAGTCCATACTAATCTATATGGACCAATGAGAACAAAGATCTACTATGGTGATAGATAATTCATTCTCTGTGTTGATGATTATTCTAGAATGATGACTGTTATGTTCTTAAAAGAGAAATCAGAAGCATTCAAGATTTTTAAATGGTATAAAGCTATAGTGGAAAAATAAACTGGAAAGGAACTAAAATGTCTAAGATCAGATAGAGGAGGAGAATTTATTTCTGATGAATTCACAAACTTTTGTAATGAGCATGGAATTAAAAGACAGGTTTCTGCACCAAGAACACCATAGCAGAATGGGATTGCTAAAAGAAGAAATAGATCAATCGTTGATTGTGCCAGAACACTGATGATTGAGAAAATAATCACACAAACATTATAGAGAGAAGATGTCAGTACTTTTGTCTATACAATAAAGCTAAGTTCAATTGAAGAAAGATGCCAATAAGACACCTTATGAGCTATGGTATGGATACACACCCAATGTAAGTTACTTTAGAATTTTTGGAAGTCAATGTTATATTTTGAAAGATGATAGAAATGGAAAGCTTGACTCCAAAGGTGATAAAGGAATATTTCTAGGTTATTCTACCAAAAGCAAGGCTTACAAATTTCTTAACAAGTCCTCTAGAAAAATCATTGAAAGTGCAAATGTCAAAGTGGATGAATTTTCTGAGAAAGATGATGAGGAAAGAAGAGAGGAAAGAAGAAAGGAACTAGAAGATTACAACAGGTTTGTCTATAGTGAATAAATAGACACTCTACCCGAGAAATAGTGTATCACTACCGAGCCATAGAATAATGCACCTGAGCATGATGCTGTAAACACCAAAAATTAGGAAATTGCTCAAAATGATGTATTGAGAAATGAAGACCAGAATGAAGGTCAAGATGATGATCAGAATGATGAAAAAAGAGCTGAACTGGTACTTTCCATGTATGTCAGAAGATACCATCCACAGAACCAAATCATAGGAGAAAAAAGAGTTGGAATGAGAACAAGAAGTAAGTCTCTGAATACTAGATCTCTGATTTGTGATTTTGAGCCTAAATTTGTTAATACTGCACTTGAGAATCAGGAATGGGTTAGTGCTATGAATGAAGAGATTGAGAAGATTGAGAAGAATAATACATAGACATTAGTACCTAGACTGGATGACAAAAATTTCATTGGTACCAAATGGATATTCAGAAACAAGATGAATGAGAATGGAGAAGTCACAAGGAACAAATCAAGATTAGTATGTAAAGGGTATGCACAAGAAGAAGGCATTAACTATGGAGAAACCTTTGCACCCATTGCTAGACTAGAAGGATTAAGAATTCTACTTTCTTATGCTGCATTCAAAGGATTCAAGGTATACCAAATGGATGTCAAATATGCATTCCTAAATGGAATACTAGAAGAATAGATATACATTGAACAACCAAAAGGGTTTGTTGATCCTAACAAGAGGAGCATGGTTTGTAGACTACACAAAGCCTTGTATGGATTGAAATAAGCACCGAGAGCATGGTATGAAAGACTTTACTCTTATCTCATAAGTATTGGATTTGTAAGAATAAGTGATAACAGTAATCTGTATTTAAAAGAAGATATCGATGATAACATTTTGATTGTTGAGATATTTGTTGATGATATCATATTTGGAGGTAATAATATGTTATGCAAGTCATTTTCTGATGAAATGATCAAAGAGTTTGAGATGTCAATGTTTGGGGAGATCAAATTTTTTCTTTTTCTATAGATTCTTCAACAGGATGCAAGCATATACATCACACAATCCAAATACATCATGAAAGTTCTAAAGATATTCAAAATGGAGGATTCCAAACTAGTTAGAATACCAATGGCAACCAGATGCAAACTGACAAAGGAAGACAATTCAACCAAGGTAAATTAGACCCTATATATATCTATGATTGGAAAACTCATGTATGTTGTGCATACTAGACCAAATATAGCACATGCAGTTGGAATAGTTGCAAGATTCTCTGCTAATCCCAAGGAATCACACATGACTGTTGTCAAAAGAATTCTGGGATATCTAAAGAATACCAAAGACTATGGTCTATGGTATAATAAAGAAGGCAAATTTGATCTTCAAGTCTATACATATGTTGATTGGGCTAGAAACATAGATGACAGAAAGAGCACAATAGAAGGATCATTCTTCATGGGTGACAGACTTGTCACATGGATAAGTAAGAAGCAAGGATGCATATCACAATCTACTATAGAATATGTGGCCCTACTACTGCAAATTGCTCTAACATTGCATGGATCAAGCAATTACTAGAAGGTATGAATATGAAAATTCTTGATCCAGTAATTATCTATTGTGATAATACAAGTTCTATCAACATCTTAAAGAACCCTTTCATGCATGCTAAGACAAAGCACATTGCTATCAAGTATCACTACTTAAGAGAACAAGTACAAGAGAAAGAGGTGATACTGGAATATGTACAATCCATAGAACAGTTAGTAGACATCTTCACAAAGACATTTCCTAAAGATACATTTGAGTACCTAAGGAAGAGATTAGGGGTCAAACCCTTGTCTACTAGTCACTAAGCTAACTAGAAGGCTACATCAGCCTACACATTATCATAAGATCATTCATGTTGATGCAAGAAAAGATAATGGACTAAAATAATATATTAGTACACAGAAAGGTACTTATCTTCACCGAACACTAGAGTTATTGTATTGCTGATGGAGAGGAAATTCAAGAAATATATTATAGAAAAGAGATATAGTTTGGCATTGTTGTCAAAGGGAGAGATGTACTTAATGAATATGGAGAGAACTATTCAATGAAATATATTGTTGTCAAAGAGAAAAGAGATATGAAATATCTATCATGATCATCCAAAGGGGGAGAAAATAAATATCCATCAGGGAGAGGAACGGTCAAAGGGAGAGCAAAAGTTCAATTTAGAAAATTTAAACCATCTATCCAAGGGAGAGAATTGGAGAAATTTAACACATATCTATCCAGAAAAGGGAGAAGAGATTCTACAACAAAGAGAGAGATAGAATCAGAAGTTGCTACATCTATCTAGTGAAGGGAATGAAGAAATAAAGTACTCTGTAAGAATCAAATCTAAGCTAGAAGAGTTTACCGAGAGTTAGATATTTGTATTGGTTATATAACAATAAGTTTGGGAGAAATTGATGAACTACAGATGATATATTTCATTTTGTATTAGTATTATGTTGTCATTAATGCCAAAGGGAGAGATTGATGAACTATAACTAATTGAATGTTTAAAGATGACAAAGTTGATGATTACTAAGCTACAAAAAGTAAATGCAAGACATTAAATCAGTTAATGTATTCTATTTTCATTGATGTCAACTTGATATGGAATGATTGCTCATAAACATATTGTCACAACACTTAAAGATCTAAAGAGATAAAGTTTTTGTGGTCGGTAATCATATACACCAACTGACAGTAAACCCCAATGGACAGTGAACCCCAAGCACAGAAGTTCACAGTGTAACCCTACGGATAGTGTTACCCGAGCAAGTGATACCTGAGCAAGCATTACCAAGATAACTTCATTCATCACCGAATAGAACTGAAGTTGATGCTCGAGCTATCTACATTAGTCACTGAGCACAACTGAAGTGTTGACCGACAGGAACTAAAGTTAGGATATAACAAAACAACTTAGCTGGTAGAGATAATTATAGAGTTAACTGATTGTTTACTTTGTTTTCATCGACTAGTTAAAAGCTAAAGATAAGAAGGAGATTTAAAGCATGTTTTATTCTAGAAAACAAGGAGAGTTTTGCAGAATAAAACTAAAACAAGCATGGTGAGATTTACAGATCAAGAAGTGACCAACAAAGAAAACAAGAAGGATAGAAGAATGCTGAAATCATGTCTATATAAAGAGACAAGTAATTCATTATGAAGAGAGGAATATTGAAGAGAATTTTGGTGAAGATAGAAGTCTTCATACACATATGATCATACAAGTTGCAGAATAAGAGCTAAGAATTCTGTAGACACTGAGCAACAGAGAAGCGACAACATTCACCGAGCAGAAAGAAGTGGAGCAAAGGAGTTGAAGAGACCATTGATTAGAAGAGGTATTATAGACTTACAATAGATCTAAAAATCTGCAATTCAAATTTTTTTTAATGAACAGATCATCTACTGATTCATTTTAACCATTGATTCAGAAAATCTCTTAACAAAGTGGGATTTAACCATCCTTAATATATTGAGATACATCCCAAGGAGTAACAAAGGGTTTTCATGTTGACAGCATAGTGAATGCTAGGTCAAGTGATAAACTATTAGTTTTAAATCCTCTGACAAGGTCACACCTAACATTGTGTTTGTGATGAAGGGTGCTCCCCTTATTAACACAAAAACACAACAAAATTGACAATAACAAGACTAGCAAAGACAGGAATGAGCTTTCTATTATCCAACATGAAATGAAATTACAATATTCAAAAATATAACATGCACCTTCAGAAATGCAACATGCACAACCACATGGGCATTTTATTACAATAATCTGCAAGCTAGAGCCACCAGGTGCATAACCCAGAACTACCCTAAACAACCCTATAGGCCTTCAATATATAGCCAATTTTAACCACCTATTGACGGGGTTTCCTTCCCCACTGTCGTGTTTTATTTGGTTGGTTTCTCGTCTCCAGGACTTTGGTCCCGGAGGTTGTTCTTTGTCAGGAACCGGACTCCGGACTTTGGGATTCTTTGCCACGATGTTCTTAAGGTGATCCTCATGGGGAATCCCTAGGCCCGGGGTCCGAAGGTTTGCTTGTCCAGAGATTGCTGGAAGAAGGTGGATCGCATTTTTCACTGCAGGTATAAATAGAAGTTATCTGTCATTTTCACATTTACCGCAATTAAAACACTCAAGCACTCAGAGCGATTTCAAAGCGATTACAAAGTGATTTGCAGAGAATTAATAATCAGTGCTAAACACTTCTATCTTCTTTAGGCAATTGTGAGTGCTTCGTAGTGGCAGGTTGTGATCGTTTGGTAGCTGTAGCTGTTGTAGAGCCACTGTGGTGACTCCTTTCCTTCTCCTTTTGGCATTCTCAGGTTGGTGTCTCTTTTCTTGCCATTTTTTTTTCGTTTGTCTAGTGTTCCCTCTCCATTTTTATTTGTTGTCCTTCGGTTCTATTTTTATTTTTCTATTTTTACCACCCGTTGGTGGCTCGGCTCTCCCAGAGGGTTGTCTGCCCTCTACACAAGTGTGGTTGGCTTGTAGATAATGTAGAAAACTGTATATACTTTGTGTCTTGCTTGGTTTCCTACGGATGTCATTCTGCAATGTAGATGTGTGTAAATTCTAGTGTATATTTATTGTATATCCTTTCATTCCTCATGTATATATCCCTCATCTCTTCATGTATATTTTATGTATATCCTTTCGAGCGGCTTGGTAAGGTGGTCGAGTTTCCTGTGTCACTGGTTTTCTGCCCATAAGTTCATTTCAAGGTAGAAAACCACCTGTTTGAAACTCGGATCTCTGCGGGTTTCAAACAGGTGGTTTTCTCTCTCCTCCATAAAACCAGCCAGGCCCTCATTTATGTCCCATGTGCATATTTAAATCTATCCAAGTGGCCTTCACTTTTTGCACATTCAGATAGTTGGCTCCGCCGCCATCGCCATAACTCCTATTTAATACCTATGCATGTGGCGCCCACGTGGGCTTGATGGTTGGCCTTTTTACACATCCTAACCAACGATTACTTCTCTGGGCTCTAGGTCCCCTACCATCATCCATCTCATGTCTTTACCAAGTGTGATAAAATTCCCAAACCTGGATGTTCAGTCAAATCTTAAGTTCATGTAATGCGTGTGCTTTTCGGGTTTTCTCTGAATTAAACTAACTTTTTAGGAAAAGCAGGCATCACGATGGTAAGATCTCTGGACCCCAGAGTATTTATTTATTAATACATTTTGATGGTCTCTTTTCCTTGCAAGTTTCCAGAGTACACTTCCAAATATGTCTGAAGCATCTGCATCCTCTCCACCCGGAAGTCCAGAGCTACCTTCCGCGACAGCTACCAGGGCGGCGGTTAAATCCAAAATGGAAAGGGCCCTGGAGAAATTGCCCCTAACTATGAAGTTTGTGCAAGACAGTGTTATCATGGGCTCAAAGATCAAGTCCAAAGTTAAACTTATTACTGACACCAGCGTTGGGACATGGCCAGAAATGTAGGCCTTAGTAAAAATGATGTACATCTAGCGACAGGCTGGAGATCAGCTGGCCATTAATGTCGGGGACTCCATAATCCTTAAGGTGGCTTATTTCCTATGCTTTGTACAATATTCGGAGCTTATCCTAATGCTGGCTACCAATTACAACTCTTCTATTCAGGTTGTTATGCTTGCAGTCGCAAAACCCACCGGGTACCCCACTCCTCTGGTATCCCTCAACACTGACACATTCCAGGCGGGTCTGGGGATCCCTCAATTTGAAAATTCTTCTATGGTTACAAGGTCAGATGCCTTGGCCCAACTCACACATTTGGAGGATGCTTCCTGGATATACATGAATGCTCATTGGCTCATGGTTCCAAAGAGGGACCCTAAGAGGATGAAAATAGAAATTCCCAGGTCTGAGTTCAAAGAAAGCATTCAGATGGGAATGATAGCGTTGGCCTAGGTCTTTGGGCATCCCTCTACCCAAGAATTTGCTAAATAGATGTATTACTTCCTCCTCAGCATCTCCACCAAGGGAGGATACTTTGACTGGGCCACTATAATTTCAAACCACGTTGACTCCCAGTTCCTCCAACTAACTAGGAAAAAGAAATTTTACATGAATTCCTATGGTTTTTGGGCCCTAGCGCAGTAGAGACCCCATGCCCATGGGCTACTTATAGATGGTGTGCTCAGGATGAGCCCAGGACAAAAGGCACCGTGGGATCATTTCTTGCAGGTTCAATGGGAGGCCAGCTTCCCCAGTTTTTGCCGAGTAAATGATGCATTCATTTACTATCACCTGCTCACACCCACCCGGGACACAGGATACCACCTATCCATGGAGGCAATGAATTTAGTCCAGAGTTATGGACATTACTACATCCAATTCCAATAGCATACTTATATTAGGGTCACCGGCTTCTCCAGGAAACCCTTCTTGTTGCCTAAACACTGTGGGGACAACATCGTGCTCTTGGAATACTGTAGGCAGATAATGGAGTTGCATGCACTCTTTGCCTTGAAGAAGGTAACCAATATTTTGTTTCCAATCATCTGTTGGAACTACTCAAATAGCTTGGCCGCTGCAAAAGAGATAGATAATGAGCTAAAAAGATATAACTTAGAAGAATTTTACTTGGCGCAGAAAAATTTTGATCCGCAGGGCAAGATTGTAGCAGCACTTCCCCGGGCTTCAGAGCCCCATCACTACCATATGGAGGATTTTTGGGAAGATTTTTAGGACAATGTGGAAGTGTGGAGCCGGCACTATGTTAGGATGATGGCAGGCATGATGGAAAGGTTGAAGCTCCGGAGGTTCCCGGAGGACTTCTCAAACGTCGGCCCCACTATCGATCCCCAATACAAGGCAAAGGGGATCGATACAATGACCCTCCCACCAGTAAATTGGGATGCCCAGGAAGGGTCTACAATTGAGGACTTCACCCAAGAGGTGGTTGAGCGAAGTCATGCCTACTTCAAGAAGGTGTGCCCCAGAAGTACCCACCGAGCAGCCCAGCCAGCACCAAAATTAACTCCGGGGGCCGGGACTTCTTCACAGAGAGTGGATAAAGGAAAAGGAATAGACACAACCCCTCCTGTGCAAGAAGTCTCCATAAAGGAATAAATAAAGCAGTCAGTGGCAGCCTCCCAGAAAATGAGGGAGAAATTAATCACACTGTTGGCCACTCCAGTACTCATGGCCGGGCCAATTCGTCCCCCTTCCCCCCCGTCACTAGTAGCCTTAATGGTGAAGGCAACGGGGGTGGATCCAACAAAAGTAGCAGCAATAAGGGATGCGGGGCCAACCTTGGTTACCTGAAGAAAGAAGAGGCTTAACCAAAAGCCTAAGGTAGAGCCAGGGTTGGGTACGTCCTAGACCCCACAAGGAGAAATCCTCTCCTCTAGTTCCCCGTAGCTGGAAAAGGAAACAGAGCCTACTGAAGTCCCGGCCAGTCCCCCCTTGCAGGAGGAATTTTATGATGTCTTTGCAACCGACGAGTTCAAAAATTTGTAGGGGGACACCAGACAAATAGAGGTAGAAATCCCAGCTGCAGAACAAGAAGCTGCGGAATAAGGGCCTGCGCAGGAGCAGGAAAAATAGATAGAAGAAAGGGAGGCAGAGCTGGGGATTACCTCTGAGGCTCCAAAGATGCAGAGTCCAGGGGTGGACCAGCAAAGGTAAGATGAACAAATGGCAGCTTCTAGGGGAACCAGACCTTCGAAAATAACCGTAACCATAGTTGCCACGTTCCAAGCACCACTCCCAGGAGTGACCTTTGGGCAAGTAATTACTGCGGCCCAAACTTTAAATCTCATCCTAGTACCTCCCCTACTACCAAAGGATATGCCGACAAAAGAAGAAGCCCCGGTGGTAGAGGCCAAGAAATAAGAAGAGCAACACGAAGAGGAAATCCCCGAAGAAGCCAACAGAAGTCCAGACAAAGTAATAGATATAGAGGACAAGGCTGAGGAGATGGATGTTGCTGAGGAAGATATTACTAATAAAGAAGAAAACACAGGGAAAGGGATGGATGAGGCCCACACCACTGAGGAGCAGTAGCCGTAGGACACCGGGGAAGAACCAAGAGAACAGACTCTGGCAGATAAGCCACCCCTACCACCTCAATGGTTAGTAGAGAGTAGGAAAAGAAAATCTTCATCCACTCCCAGAACTCCTCTCTCCTTGGCCGAAATGATGGCTCAGGTCCAGGCCCCACCGAAGGCCAAGAAAGCCCAGATGGTTCATACTCTTCGAACCAGGCCGGGTGGAGAAAAAGTTTCCATTGTGGTGAAACCTCCCCTAGGCGCAGATGAAGCAACTAAAGAACCTGGAGATTATAGCGTTGCAGAGGTATCGCTGGGAAAAAGGGGAAAATAGAGTGAGGTGGATTTGCTAAAGGAGGTTGCTAGGGCAGTGGAGGCCCATTATGAAAAAGAAGCCCAAAGGCTCAAAATAGAAAAGGTGAAAAATGCAAACCTTATGGGGTTGCTTACTAAGCTAGCTTGACCTATCAACGCCACTCCTCCGGAGGCTTCTACATCTGAAGATTTACTGCAGAGTGACATAGACTCCCTACAAACAATGAAGAAGAAGGCCCAGGCAGTCGATGAGTGGGTCACCCTGCAAATAGTAAACACCTGACATTTCCTGGTATCCACCCTCCTAGACTTATATACGGCCTGGCATGTTCTACACCAGGCAGAGACTCTTATCGCCCTGTGGGAGGGTGATATCAAAAACTATCAAGCATGGAAGGTAGAGCTTGAAGAACTCCTCAGGCTGGGAGAGGAAATGGTTTCTGAATCCAAAATTCTGGGGGATGAATCATTTGATTTTGTAAGGACCCAACACTCCAGGCTTGACCTCACATTGGAGGTAACCAAGCAACTAGTAGGGACTCTACAAGATAAATTCAATATAGTAAAATATTCTTTCAATTTATACAAGTCTTTTGTAGCAAAGACTTTCGGGGCTAACTGCCTCAGTATAGATACATGCATGTCGAAGGATTCAGTTTTGGGGAGTTTTGATGAAATGATGAAGTCCCGATATCAATCCCTGGAGGGGATAGATGGTGCTCAAATGATGAAATTAACTTGTATGGTGCTTAGTGGTCATGATGCAGCAAAAATGGCCGATGAATTTAAGGAAAATGTTCCGGACCTAGGGGAACAAATTGAGGTGGCTAGGTACCGAAGGGCCGGCCTGATGGATATCGACAAAGATGGCATCTCCCACCTCCTCCAGGCTTTCAATGATAATAGACAACCTTAAGCTTTCTCTGGAGGATGGAGAAAACCCAAACATTTAGTATTCTTTATTCTTTTGGGAATGTAAGTTCCCAGATCCCAGAGTCTCGGATCCTAAATTTTGTATTATTTCGAGTGATCCATGTCCTGGTCCCCGAGGCCAACTGATCACTTTCAAGAGTGGTTAATAAAGGCTGTCAGAAGGTAGTTGGCTACATCAAGGGGGCATCAACTCAACAGTTGGTTTTCTGACAGGGTGGTCTTCTCGAGGCACCATTCAGAGGTAGACCTAGTGCATTGGAGATAGGGTGCTACATTTCCCATTTATGAAGCATGTAGCCTTGATCCCTGGGGGACCTACTTTCTTCCTTCTCCTTCCTGGCTCTCTTGTCAAGGCCGATTCTTCTACTATATATTATTGTCTCATTTCTTCTCGTGTGTTAGGCCTGTTGGTTGTATTTCTTATTTTTGCTGCTTCACCTTGTTCCTTGTCTTGCCCTCTAAAAATTTTTAGGGTTTTCATGTCTGAACCTTGCTAAAATTGCTAAAACCCTGAAAAACCTAATTATCCCAGTGTTAAAAGATGCATTGAAACCCTTGGTCATGTCTTATGTTTCATCATTACCTTTTTAAAATCACTTAAGACATGTGCTTTAAGTTAAGTTGCTTCATCGCGTTACCCAGAATGAATATTCCATATCCTCTCTCGACTTTGCTTTTCCATTATGTCACGTAGTCTCATTACAAAATAGAATATTCCTTCAGCTTCTCAAGACTTAGCAATATCTAATTAGTCAGGTAGTCGCATGATCTTCATGTCATAAGCTTTAAAAGAATGGGACCCACTGCTCAGTCGGGTGATCGCAAGAGAAGTAAAAAATTCAAAGCAATGTTCTCAGACTTCGCGATTACTTCATGTCACGTGGTTGCTAGTTCAGGCCATAGAAAATAGTTAAGTTTTTCTTTAGTCACATGGTCTCGAGATCAAATGGCCGTTAAGAGATAACAGTCCCGATTCCACAACTAACTTTTTGATGTTAGCAATTTCCCTCAGTCAGAAAGTCGCCAGAACAGGGCAATGACTCAGCTCTTCAGTATGCATTAAGTGGACAAAAGAACAGATGACATCTGTCATAAGGTAAGTGGTTGTCAGGAGGTCACCAGAAAGGAAAAATGAATCAAGCAATTATGAGACTAAGGTATTTTTTCCTTTAGTCGCAAGGTCTCCAGATAAATTAAGGGTATAGCCAATTGATTAGCGATTAAACGACAGCCGTCCGATGAAAGAAGCAGATGATCCAACGGCAGTCGTGAAGTCTGGACAGAAAAGTGTCCCAAGGAAAAGGTCCTCCCAACTTGGTGATTAAGGTATGTCGCAAAGTCACTTTAAATAGAGAAATGACATGTGATATAAGTGAGGTAAAGTTAAAATTATCTCCTGACTATGCGACGAGCTGGAGGTAAAAGGTAAATCGTGTACTCGCGAGCTATTTATGCTGAGCTGAGTTTTGTGTGTGACTCATTGAATACAATGACTCGAAGATATAACTCACGCAGTCGCGATGTCTAGTGAAAGGTGAGCTGTGGCTCTGCGACCTAGCGACAAAGGAATTAATCAAAGGCTTCGCAAAGTCATAAGAAAATCATGATAAGAGAAAAGTAGCTCGCGATCAGGCGACCGAGTTGAGATTAGACATAATCGCTCATTCGCGCAAAATATGAATAAAGAATGCTAAGTGCTGGGACTGAGCTGTTGAAATTGATGAACATCAATACAACCAAGATCACCTGCATGCAAAGACTATTATGAGACAGAAGCAAAAGACAGAGAGGCAGAAGAATCTATGGAGGCTGATAGGCCAGAGACTGCAAATGCATGTTGACAGAAATTATGTTCTATATTCAACAATGAAATGATTTACAATCTTGATACTGAAAAGTAAAGCGGTGAATCCTTATAAAGGATACCGAAGCCCTAAAAGGGAAACTCTCAGAAATAGAAAGTTCCTAACTCTAACTTAAGCACAAAAGAGTAATTACTAAATTACTCTAACACCCCCCCTTAAGTGTAACTTAGGGAGAAGCAAAACTGCTAAACTATTGCAGAAAGAAGGAAAGAAGGGTCCTGGCAACTAGGCCTGATTAGGTACCCAAAACATAAAGCAGACTAGATGAAGAAAACCTTCAATCTAGAGAAAAAGGTGTCCCAGAGAAAGAAACAAGAAAAGAGCTAGAAGCATCTCTGAAGTATGTCTGAAAACTCTGTCAGAAGATACTGCTGGAACCCCCACTGAAGTGCATGATCAAGTAGAGAAGACAAGTGTCTGAAGAGCTGATCAATCAAACCAGGAAGCAATAGAACCAACAGGTGAACCCCCCCATAATGCTGAGCTGGGAGAGGTGACAGGAACACTGAAATGCAGTACTAGAAACAGCTGCAGAAGAAGAACCAGGAACACCAAGTGCAATAGAGGTGCAAACATAGGATAAAGGGCATTGTCATAGACACAGAATACATGGGCTAATTTCATGGAAGGTACGCTCACTTGACAAAAGTAGATGCGCCTATAGTGGCAAATGCATCAGAATCCCCCCATGGCACTTTATAACACAGTGCGGGTACATCAACCGAACCAGGTGTACAAGATCCCAAGAAATTAGAAGAGGGCACTTTATCTCAGTGCATTTACAGAACAAAGATACATTAGAAAGAGCATGCAAGCTCAGATGTCAGAAAGTAGAGTGAACTATGAACTCAGAGGAAGAGATCCCCAGACCTGTAGAACCAAGCACACCACCAGAGGGCATAAACTGCATAACTTAGAGGAGTGAAAACCCGGAGAATAATCTAGAAGAAATACCTCTACCATTGAATAGTACACAGAATCATCTTTCTGACGATATCTCATTTGCCAAAAAAGGAGTCCGGATGAGCCAGATATGACTCCCGGAAGGCAAAAAAGGATATCGGACTTCAACAGCAAAAATTGCTGTCAAAACAGTGGAACCCAAAAACCTAATCACTATAGTCGGAAAGAGCTCGGAAAGAGATTTCCGACGATATAAAGAAGTCAAAAAAAGACCTCCGTATGCTCCCTATAGAGCGAAAAAGGTGATAAAGGCCCAAAATTGCTCCAAAATGCCCTAAAAGGCTTACAAGAGCCCCAGGGGCTAAAAAAAATTGGCCCCCGGGCGCATGGCACGCGCCGGGGGCTTAACCCTAGCTCCTGTTCTATAATAAGACCATCCTCATAACCCCATAAGCCCGCGGGGGCTATGAAAAAAGTCGCAACCCGTCGGAGCGGAGCGGGGGCGGAGGATCCGGGCGGAGCGGTTATAACAGGCGGCGGTGTTGGAAGTGGCGCGGGCCGCGGTGTTGGAAGTGGTGTGGGCCGCGTGTGTAGAATGGTGCGGGGAGCGCATGGTGGCGGGGGCCACGGAACAGACGGGCGGCGGGTGCCGCAAGGTGGCGGCGGGGGCCGCGGAAGGAGCAGGGGGCGGCCGGCCACCGACCGGCAGCGGTGGCGGGGCGGTGGCGCAGTGGCGCCCAAAATAATTTGTACAGCGCGCTGTTTTAAAAAACCAAAAATCATAAAAAAACATAGGGTTTTTTATTATTTTTTTCGATTTTCGTGCCCGTACGGCCCTGGGAGGCCACGAAAAAACTCCCAGAGGCCCCTGTAACCAAAATGGTTGAAATTTTATATGATTTCGACTCTCCTGGGCCTTCTGGACGTAATGGCGGAGTCCTTTTCGGCTCAAATAGATCCAAAAAATAAAGACCCCCTAGAACCAGAGACAAAAGCCGGAAAAGCTTCTGAAAGCTTCAAACCCTCGAACGCTTCAAAAAAACTCGAACAGCCGGCAGCAAGATGGCTCTGATACCATGTTGAAATTGATGAACATCAATACAACCAAGATCACCTGTATGCAAAGACTATTACGAGATAGAAGAAAAAGACAGAGAGGCAGAAGAATCTATGGAGGCCGATAGGCCAGAGACTGCAAATGCATGTTGATAGAAATTATGTTCTATATTCAACAATGAAATGATTTACAATCTCGATACTGAAAAGTAAAGCGGTGAATCCTTATAAAGGATACCGAAGCCCTAAAAGGGAAACTCTCAGAAATAGAAAGTTCCTAAGTCTAACTTGAGCACAAAAGAGTAATTACTAAATTACTCTAACATGAGCGACCAAGGTGATAACTGTGAAAGGTTAAAAACAACGGCTTGTCACCAAGTCTAGAGAAGAAAGATGAGTTAAAGATAACTCCATGCGACTTAGAATTCCACTTATGTCGCTTGATCGCCAAATGGACTTCGGTCAGCATAAGTAAAGAAAGTGCATTATCGCCAAGTCTAGAGATCAAACCATGGTTAAGGAAAAGTGCTCGTGACAAAGAGACTTAATACAGTCGCGAGGTCGCCGGATCATGAGATCTAAAATGCAGCGGCAAGTGGATGACATGACAAAATGGATCTCTCGGCAACCAATCAGAGGATAGAATTTTGATTACTATGCACAAAAGGTAGCTGAGATGTATGACAGAGAACGAATCAGAAGATGCCATGTCAGCTGTCTTAAACGGTTTATGATTGTTCCAAGGATTCATATTTAAAATTTTGATCTCCTGTCAACTTCATGCAACTACGGCTAGGTTTTTCAAAAGTTCACGGCATGGAAACATAATGGCAGAACTAACGTTTTTGAATTATGAGCTATGTACTCTGAATCATATGGCTATAAATAGATGATAGTGCATTCATTCTTGTTCACCGAGTTTTCAGATTTCAGAGCTAAGTTGCTTATTTTTCAGTGAAAGGCGATATTTTGAGCAGTTGCAGTGTATCCAAAATGATCAAAAATTTTTAAAGTTGTAGAGAATTGTGCTCAAGACAGATAGCTCATATTGAAGATTAGATTTGTTTCAATATTGTTTCAAGCAAGGAATTTCAAGCTGTTACCAAGATGAGTAGAGCTGTGAGCGTTGCTTCAACCAGTGGAGGCAGTGGAGAAGAACAAAAAGGAAAACCTAGCTACTCTGATGAATTTCTCCAGTTGTTGCCAGGTTCAACACAAAATAGGAAGATTGATGCAGGTGTTTTCAAAGATGACTTCATGGACATCAGAGATGCTGCAACCCCGGGCACAATAGGTTACTCTCTTTTTTCATAATTTTATAAAAATTCTGATAAGCCTATCCCTATTTCAAACCCTTGGATATCTGGTCTGGGTAGGTTATTAGTGCCTAATGTGTTTCTAGATGTTGACCTATTTCTAGACCTGGAAAACCATTATGTTGCCCTTACAAAGACCATCAAAAGGGATGATGGCACTGCTTTGCTGATACTGAATAGGAATTCTTTCATGCAAGCATTTGGTCTATTCAGCACCATGTCTACTAAAATTGACATGAAGAAGCAGGAA
>MU227577.1:330047-347585 GCA_018584345.1 Thuja plicata | reverse complement strand
TTGTTTAAAGGACTTCTGTCAGCAGGACACTGTCCATATTATTGATTCCTTGAAGAGTGAATCAACTAGGTTATCCCTCCTATAAAGAAAAGGAAGAAGGATGAGAATCCTGGTATCACTGGTTATTTTTATGTTAATAACTATGATTTGTATTGTAATATCTTGTTTATGGTTATGCTTGGTCATCAGCAAGATAATTCATAAGTTGGTCCAATAAAGGTACATAGCTAATCAGTGTCCACATCAAAAAATACTGTGTTAACAGCAATTTTAAGAGGTAAAACCTACCTGAGCATATGTGGAGCTCAAAAACGAAGAAGGATATTATCCAATCCTTAGCAATTAGGCTTTTCTTGTCTCTGAATCAGACTTAGAAGGTAGAACTTTTAGATAGACATTTCAAGCACTGTGATTCATACAAGAAAATTCCCTAACAAGGCCTGTTCTGTCTCAAGGTCTTTTGTAGGGTGGCGCAGGTAGTACCAGCCCCAAGATATTATATTTTATTGAAACATGATGAAAAATAGGGTTAGGGTTAGGGTTAGGGTTAGAAGAAAATGTGTATAAACAGCCAGACTGACCCATTTCCAAGGGTCGGAGAAATTGATGATTTTGTTGTCTATAGTAATAGAAAGGTGATTTCTCATTCTAGTTGCAGAGCTCAATACTCCATTGTTCCATTTTCAATAGTTAGGCGCTCCCCTGGAGCCACCATTGTATCACGCACCAGTGCTTGCTGGAAGAGACATTAATGATGAAGGGAGAATTCTTTGCAATAATGTTGTTGGCATTCATGCTTCTGAGTTAATGGTATTTTATGTTTCATGTTCTTTATGTCTTCTGCTCTGATATGTCAAATAGATTAACGACCTCTTTTCCCTCGCTACTGATAAAATACTAGCTGATGGTTGTGTATTTCTTCAGTATTTAGTGTAGTATATCAAAGTATTATCAATGTCTTGAACATTTAAACATAACTATAGTTAGATGAAGTAATTCTAACCCTGCAGAATCTTTTTTTCATTTTATTTGCTAAGTGTAGAATGCTAGGAGAAACCTCACCTCATTGAATCTCTGGAGAAAATGAGTTGAAGAAACTAGCTATCCCCCTCGAAAATAGTCATTTCTCCCAACCGAGCCCCGCACTGTCATGGCCCAAAACCAGGTGCTTGAATGCCCAGGGAATCTAACTTCCCCAGATAACCTTTGTAGGTGGAGTTGGCCAGTACCTCCGGTACCCGGTGACAACTTATGACTGTTGGCAGACTCGGTCAGCAAAACCCTCTCAACAGAAACTAGCGCTAGAAGGAGGGCATGAACTCATCCCCGTCCTGAGAGTCTGATTTTACACCTCCTGAGGGTTCCCCTAGTTATAGTTTTAAGAGTCAAGCCTTCAGTGGGATTGGGTCTTTCTCCCTAGTGAAATTTGAAAGAATCCTTAGGTCTGCCCCGAATCCTGAAAGGTTTGTCAAACTTGAGCCTCCTGCTCGAAAGAAACAGGCCTCAAAAATCACACTAGCCACTATTGTCTGGGGGTCTAGCCTACCTCAAAATACCCAAACTTCTTAGGCAATCCTGGAAACCAGTGCCCAAACTATCCAAAAACAAGTTTCCCCAAGGGCCGCGTATTTAAAAAACACCGGGTCCCCAATGGAAACTTTTTTGGGCGCAATCAAAAACTTACCCTCGCACCCAGAGAAGATCTGCCCATGATATGAGCACTTAGGCTCACGGTCCACAAAAGAACATTTACAGGCATATAAGGATGCCATGAACCGACACTGGATCCAACATGAAGATGTTGTGACTCGGATGTTTCCCTTGTCTTTAGGACAAGGTGAGCTGAACTGGTACCTTAACCTTCCTGCCAACTCTATAAATAGCTGGCAAGACATGGAGGACACATTCCTAGCCACCTTTCACGTACATGTGGACCCAACCTGGTCCCATAGCTAGTTCATCTCCATCAGGAAGGAACCCACTGATCCCCTTGCAGCATTCAACCATCGATTCCAGCGCGCCTTGAAGCGGTGCATGGGCCCTTTTATTCCATCCCTAGAAGTAACCATACAGACCTACCTTAATGCGATGGACCCCTTCGTTGCCACTCTCTTTTGGAGAACAACCACCGCCGGCGACCAGGACACTTTGGCGAAAGTTTACAACCTAGTTTTAGAATTATCCTATGGTCTCAACAAATCCCCAGGAAGGAATGGGAAGAATATGCCCTTCAACATAATCCCCAGTGGAACAACGTATGTCAGGGGGTATAACCCCAATCTAGTGATGGGTTCTCCCTCGATGGTAGTGAATCCTCCACCACCCCTGATAGACCAGCAGGCCTGGTACGTATATCCAACGTAGACCCAGATAGTACTAGGTCTGGAAACTTTCCCTTGGAATTAGTCACAGCAAGCACAACAGTCTCAAGCACAACCATCTGGAGTGCCCTTCTTTCAGTCATCCACAACTGGAGGATTGCTGCCCTTGACTCTGGCTAATACTGTTGCCTGCCCAGGAAACCACCAACAACAACTGTCACATTGTGACGCCAACACTCATTTGACCATCGAGGTTGAATCCCTCTGGCGAATGTTGTCCACCTTGACTGTGGATATGGGTCAACTGAAGGTAGGGTCCTATACACCCCAGAAATCAAATTCCCATAGGGGAAATATTTTCTCCAGCCAACGAAACAACAATGCTGGGGGAAGAAACTTCAACAACGGGCCTAGGCCCAATCAACAGCAGTGGAACAATAACATGAACACTGGAGGCCCACCTCCAAACCAAAATTTCAACCAAAATGGTGCTGGACCATCACATTTCACACTAGTTGCAGACTTCCAGCCCATGACTAATTGGTGTAGATTGCATGACACGGGTTCACACAATGAGGTAAATTGTGCCATGTTGGAAAAGGTCATCATGATCTCCCAGCTAGACAAACAGCAGTCGCATGATGCCACCCCTCAAGAGCCTCCTGTTCAAGAGCCAACCCACAGTGCCTTCACCTGTGACACCATCTTCTTCAGAACTTCCAGAGAGGATAAGGAGGAATCCAAATTGCAGGGATTCTTTGATGAATCTATCCCACCCTTCGAGGCCAACTCCTTTACCAACCCGCGGACTCCATATAATACTCAGAGTCAGGTTGGTAAAGGACCAGCTTACATGCCCACCCACTCCTCCAAAGGGTCCTAGCTCTAACCAAGCAAAAGACCTAGCCGAGGAAAATCACCAATTCCTGGGAGGAGGATTCGATATTATGAAGGTGTTAGAAAAGACTACCACCTCCATGACCTTGATGGAGGTCTTGCTGAACTGTCCCGAATAGAAGAAGTATCTTCTGAAGCTCTTGGGGAACCCGAAAGCCGTCAGCCACCTGCCCAAGACTGTCTCGTTTGAAGATACTAACATGGCCATCTTCCAGGGGAACAATGATGATCCTCCCTTCCTACTAGGCCTGAATATCTAAGGCAAAAGTATACACAATTGCTTAGTAGACTCCGGAGCTTTGGGTAACATCATGCCCTTATCCATTTGTTAGAAGCTCAGATTCCATCCCACCACATCTAATGGTGCAGTGATCCAGCTGGATAAGACGGTCGTAAAAATGGTGGGGGAACTGAAGAACATCTGGATACAGCTTATCCAGGACCCTAGGATAACCATCATAATCGACATTCAAGTGGTGGACATCCTAGAGACTTATGGGATGTTATTAAGTCAGAATTGGTCTAAGTCCTTGAATGGATACTTTTAAATTGACTTCACCCATTTATGGCTCTCCTGAGAAGGAGAATCAAATAAGATCCAGGTTGAAAGCGAACCCCAGATGAAATAGGCCCTTACCGAGGTTGGGAGGGTCAATGAGGTCTTCTTCTCTGAGACTTCCCTGGGAGTGTACCGACCCTTTGAAATCTTAACATTTGATTTCATCCCTAGAGAGGATCTCGTAGTGCTGCAGAGAACCTAGGAACTAGAAGAAAAGATGAGAGTTGAGGTTGACTCTCAAGGTGCTACAGCAACCCTTGCTACACTCTTATCTAGCAATTGGTGCCAAGTACACTATCAAAAACATTCAGAGCTTGAGTGTGGGCCCTACCTTTTGGTCACTAACCAGCACATCGATGCCTTCTAGAATAAATAACATATAGCTGATTCCCTGGAGCCCAGTGTTCCTACGGGATGGACTCCTTTAGTGCCACCTCCCCGGGAATCCCAAATCCAAATGCCTCCAAAGTTAAACTCTACCTCCACGCAAGTAGTTCGGGAGGGAACCCCTAAGTCTCCCAATAGCAATCCAAAGGCTACTCCCCCCAGCCCCAGATTATGAACAATGATTTGTGGACCCTCAAGTTTGATGGGTCCCGATCCAAAAAAGGCTACGGGGCTGGGGTAGAATTAATCAACCCGCAAGGGAAGTCCTTCCTCACGTCCTACAGACTCCAGTTCAACTGTACAAATAATGTCACAGAGTATGAGGCTTTGGTCCTTGGACTCTTATTTGTGTTAAGGAAAGGTGTCACCCGCCTCCAGACTCTAGGTGATTCAGAGTTGATTGTCAAATAGATCCTGAGTCAATACACATGCCACAACAAAAGGCTGGCCGCATACCACAATTAGGCTTGGAGTCTTATTGAAGATTTTGATGCCTTTGGCATTAACCTCATTCCCCGGTGACGGAACTATGTCTCGGATGCCCTCGCCATTTCTGCCAGCACACTTGAGTCAATGGTTGGCTTGTGACTCCAAAGATTTTTAGTTGAGATGGTCCCCACCCCGTCCATTCTAGACAATGTCACCCACTTTCAGGTTTTTGAGGACGATCAGCATATCCTAGCCTTCATGGCCAACATTGGCATCTTTAAAAACCAGATAGTGGAAGAGCGAGACCACGATGATACTGGGCAGGGTGACGAAGATGATGGGATCATGGACCTACCTACTAACACCATCCCAAAGGGGATGGTTGTGCTGGAATGAATCTTTGACTTAGACCCTCGGGCCCGGGAGAAGGTGTCGTCTTCCTCCGAGGGAGGAAATTTTGAAAAAGTTAACATCGGCCAGCCCAGTGAGGAAAAGATGATTCACATTGGTACCTCCTATTCCCCTGAGGAGAAAGAGAAGATTCTCGCGGTTCTCTGAGAATATATCGATGTAATTTCATGGGGTTGCGAAGACTTAAAAACATATGACACATCCATTATGACTCATACTATTCCCCTGAAGCCCGATGCTAAACCCTTTCAACAAAAGCAACGACCGATCAACCCCCTGATCAAGCCTTTGATTCATTAAGAGGTATAAAAATGTCTATTAGCCTAGATAATCTTCCCAATCTGGCACACTACATGGGTTGCCAATCTAGTCCCTATGAGAAAGAAGAGCGGTGAGATCCACCTTTGTGTGGATTTCTAAAACTTGAACAAGGCCTCCAAGAAAGATAATCACCCCCTCCCTTCATTGGATGAGGTGTTACAGATAGGGAATGGATCCCAGATGATGTCATTCTTGGATGGATACTCTGGATATAACCAATTCATGGTTAAGTATGAAGACAGGGAGAAAATAGCATTCACCACCAAGTGGGAAACGTTTGCATATAGGAGAATGCCCTTTGGTCTGATCAATGCAGGGGCCACATTTCAAAAGGCCATGGACATTGCATTCGAGGGCCTTGTGAATCGGTGCATAATCATCTACATGGATGACTTGACCATCTTTTCCTAGGACAGGCGTGACCATTCCACCCATCTCGCTCAGATCTCTAAGAGATGTCGCCGGTATGGAATATCCCTCAACCCCAAGAAGTGCATATTCGGGGTCACCAAGGGGAAGTTTCTTGGGCATATCATCTCTGAGAAGGGCATATCCATCGACCCTAAGAGAGTCAAAGCATTGCTAAACTTATAAATGCCTGGCAGTAAGAAAGAGATGTGATCCTTCTTTGGAAAGATCAACTTCGTCTGGCGGTTCATCACTGGATTCACAGAAATAGTCAAACCACTCAATGAGATGATGAAGAAGGATACCAAGATTGAGTGGAGTCCTGAAGCAAAGCGGGCATTCACCTAGATCAAATAGACAATAATGGAAGCACCTGTCCTGGCTAGCCCGGACTATTCCCTTCCATTTTACATTTACTCCTTTGCTTTGCTGCATTCTGCAGTGGTAGTGTTGACTCAAAAGGTAGAAGGGGAAGAATGACCAATAGCTTTCATGAGCTCCCCATTCAAGAATATCAAAGTCTGATATTCATCACTAGAAAAATAGGCCTTCGCTCTAGTTCACGCCGTGAAGAAATTCTAGAATTATATTCTCTAGAGCAAGGTACATGCTATCATTTCAGACCAGGCCGTCAAGTCTCTATTGATACAGAGTGAATTGGGTGAAAGATGGGGGAAATGAATAGCCATTCTCTAGGAATATGACTTAGAAATGCAGCCCATGAAGATAGTTCATGGCTAAGGACTAAGTTGAACGATGGCAGAAGAGACTCCCCACATAGAATGTCAGGCTTACACAGTGGAGTCTATTACCCAAGACCCATGGTATACCAATTTGGTATATTTTCTACTAAATAATAAATGCCTGGAGGGACTATCTCCCAATAAATGTCGTGCCTTGCGAATGAAAAGCGCCCACTTCATGATCAAAAACTCTGTGCTCTACCATAGAAACTACGAAGGAGTGTACCTCCGGTGCATCGATAGAGACCAAGATGTAAAGGTGATTGATGAATTCCATGGGCAGTTTGGAACTGGGCATGGCTCAGCCGATGCCACTACCCATTAGATCCTTCAGGCCAGATACTATTGGCCCTGTATATTCAAAGATGTTTACACTCATGTTAAGAAATGCTACACTTGCCAAACCACGGTGCATCATGAGCGTAACCTGGCTATGCCTTTGCAACTAGTCTTTGAGGCTAGGCCCTTCACCAAGTGGGAATTTGACTTCATCGGGGAAATCAACCCCAACTCGTCTACCAATCACTGATACATTCTCGCTGCTACTGATTACTGCAGTCGATAGTCTTAGGCTATACCGTGCAAAAACAACACGATAGATGTAGTTATCAAATTCTTAGAAGAAAACATTGTCACAAGGTTTGGAATGCCCTTTGCTTTGGTGTGTGACAATGGTCCAGCATTTTCTTTGACATAGTTACTCAAATGGACCTACAACCAGAGGATCACTTTAAAATTTTCCAGCAACTATTATCCCCAAGGGAACGGCGTTGCTGAATCAATAAATAAAAATCTACTTGAAGTGATCAAACACCTACTAGAACAGAATCCTCGGGATTGGCATCAAAAGTTGAAATTTGCCCTCTAGGCAGATCGCATTCATGTCAAGGCCACCCTGGGAACATCCCCATTCCATCTAGTTTATAGCCAGAACCCAATATTCCCGGTTAACTTATAGATCCTAGTTTTATAGTTTATGTAGGAATTCAGCAATAGGGACGACATCGTGGAGGTTCGGCTCTTAAATCTGGTGTGAATGGAAGAACAGCAAGATGTAGGCCTTGAACATTTTGTGCATCATCAAGTAGTGGTAAAATGATGGTTTGACAGAAGAGCCCAATACAAAGCTTTTCAGATTTTGGATCTGATCCTTTTGTGGGACAAGGCCCAGGAGAAGAAAGGAAAGCATACCAAGTTCCAACGGCTCATGCTCGGACCATACCTAATCTTGGAAATCTGCAGGGAAAATACTTACCGCCTTAACACCTTGATTGGTGAACCTATCTCATTGCCTGTTAATGGATAGTTTTTTAAACACTACTTCGAATAGGGTAAGTTTGTCCAAAATTTTATTTTATGTAAAGCCGTTCTCTTGTAAATATTTCTTCCGGGTGCCTCACTGCGAGGTACCGTGTCTTGTAAATAGCCTTGTCGGCTGCCCTCCGAGGCAGTCCTCTTTTGGTGTTTTTGTTTTTGTTTCTAGTTTTCTTCCGGGGTCCCAGCGTTTTGTTCTATCTTGTAGGAATTGGAATGCTTCACATAAACTCTAGTTTCTGATATGATGTCTGCAGCATGGTGAACTTTAGAATCTATCTTTAGCATAGTGGAGCCGGCCCTGTCTCTAGGGTTGTTTCACAGGATGTGGCATATTTTGAGCAATCTCCATCCGGTGTTGTCTCCGGGAATCTGGCAATCAGTGAACACAAGTAATATAAGGAACAAGTAATTGGACACGCTGAGGGTAGATCAGTTGTACTGGTTGGTTGACCCAGGTCTGAATCTTTAAGGAATTATTTTTGGGTCCAGAGTTTTATCCCCTCTTCGAACACCTAAGTATAGGTGGACAGGTGAAAGAAGTATCACCATTGAAATTAGCTAAGCTTAAGTTCAATGGTGAAATAATTACCACCTTGCCACCTAGAAACAAACAAAATAATAAGAAAAGGAAAGCGAGACAAAACTCCAGTCTCTGGGAGAAACAAATAAATTGATGACTAGTTTGATGTAATTAGTGCCTCTTCTCTACTCCTCCCAAAGGTCATCGGCTTGATTTCCTTCCAAAGCACACATGACACCACTGATGAAGGGCTATGGACTAGATCCTGTGTGGTTAGATTCTGCTAGATATGTTTCTCTTTGCGTGTCAGATGCCTCAGAAAATGGCTTGTTCTAGTTTTACTAACCAGAGATTCTGTAGTTCTCAAATGTGCTAAGGCATTTGTCCCAAATAGTCACCATTTTTTATGCGCTGCATCCCCGTCCCTACATTTTATGTGCAAAATGTTGGGTCCCCCCCTTTTTTTTTTCTTCTTTTGTTTGTTTTATTTTTTCTTGCGGCTCTTGCCTTGTCTTTCTCCTTTTGTTTTCTTTCTCTGGGGTTTCCTTCCCTGCTATCATGTTTTGTTTGGTTGGTTTCTCGTCTCTAGGAATCTGGTCTCGGGGGTTGTTCTTTGTCGGGAACTGGACTCCGGACTCCAAGATTATTTGCCACGATGTTCTTAAGGTGATCGTCGCGGGAAATCCCCAGGCTTGGGGTTCGGAGGTTTGCTTGTCCAAAGATTTCTAGAAGAAGGTGGATCGCCTTTTTCACCACGGGTATAAATAGAAGTTATCTGTCATTTTCACATTTACCATGATTAAAACACTCAAGCACTCAGATCAATTTCAGAGCGATTATAGAGCGATTTACAGAGAATTAACGATAATTAGTGCTAAACACTTTCATCCTTTTCAGGCGATTGTGAGTGCTTCGTAGTGGTGGGTTGTGATCGTTTGGCAACTGTAGCTATTGCAGAGCCATTGTGGTGACTTCTTTCCTTCTCCTTTCGGCATTCTCAGGTTGGTGTCTCTTTTTCCACCATTTTATTTTTGTTTTTCTGGTGTTCCCTCTCCATTTTTGTTTGTTGTCCTTCGGTTCTATTTTTCTTTTTCTATTTTTTCCGCCCATTGGTGGGTCGGCTCTGCCAGAGGGTTGTCTGCCCTCTGCATAGGTGTGGTTGGCTTGTAGATAATGTAGAAAGTTGTATATACTTTTTGCCTTGCTTGGTTTTCTGTGGATGTCATTTCACGGTGTAGATGTCTGTAAATTCTAGTGTATATTTGTTGTATATCCTTCCATTTCCTATGTATATATCCCTCAACTCTTCATATATATTTTATGTATATCCTTTTGAGCAGCTTGGCAAGGTGGTCGAGTTGCCTGTGTCACTAGTTTTCTGCCCATAAGTTCATTTCAGGACAGAAAACCACTTGTTTGAAACTCAGCTCTCCGCCAGTTTCAAACAGGTAGTTTTCTCTCTCCTCCATAAAACTAGCCAGGCCCTCATTTATGTCTCATGCATGCATTTAAATCCATCCAAGTGGCCTTCAATTTTTGCATTCAGATAGTTGGCTCCGCCGCCATCACCATAACTCCTATTTAATACCTATACACGTGGCGCCCACATGGGCTTGATGGTTGGCCTTTTTACACAACCTCGCTAACGGTTACTTCTCTGGGCTCTAGGTCCCCTACTATCATCCATCCCGTGTCTTTACCAAGTGTGATAAAATTCCCAGACCCAGATGTTCAGTCAAATCTTAAGTTCATGTAATGCGTGTGCTTTTCAGGTTTTCTCTGAATGCAACTAACTTTTCAGGAAAAGCAAGCATCACGATCATAAGATCTCTGAACCTCAGACTATTTATTTGTTAAAACATTCTGATGGTCGCTTTTCCTTGCAGGTTTCCAGAGTATGCTTCCAAATATGTCTGAAGCATCTGAATCCTCTCCACCCAGAAGTCCAAAGCTACCTTTCGCGATGGCTACTAGGGTGGCGGTTAAATCCAAAATGGAAAGGGCCCTGGAGAAATTGCCCCTAACTATGAAGTTTGTGCAAGATAGTGTTATCATGGGCTCAAAGATCAAGTCCAAAGTTAAACTTATTAATGACACTAGCGTCGGGACATGGCCAGAAATATAGGCCTTAGTGAAAATGATGTACATCTAGCGACAGGCTGGAGATCAGCTGGCCATCAATGTCAGGGACTCCAGAATCCTTAAGGAAGCTTGTTTCTCATGCTCTGTACAATCTCTGGAGCTTATCCTAACGCTAGTCACTAAATACAACTCTTCTATTTAGGCTATTATGCTCACAGCCGTAGAACCCACCGGGTACCCCACTCCTCTTGTATCCCTTGACCCTGACACATTCCAAGCGGGTCTAGGGATCCCTCAATTTGACAAGTCTTCTGTGGTTACAAGGTCAGATGCCTTGGCCCAATTCACACAGTTGGAGGATGCCGCCCAGATATACATGAACACTCATTGGCTCAAGGTTCCAAAGAGGGACCCTAAGAGGATGAAGATAGAAATTCCCAAGTCCGAGTTTAAAGAAAGCATTCAAATGGGAATGATAGCGTTGGCCCGGGTCTTTGGGCAGCCCTCTGCCCAAGAATTTGCTAAATGGATGTATTACTTCCTCCTCGGCATCTCCACCAAGGGAGGATACTTCGATTGGGCCGCTATAATTTCAAACCACGTCGATTCCCGATTCCTCCAACTGACCAGGAAAAAGAAATTTTACATGAATTCTTATATTTTTCTGGCCCTAGCATAGCAGAGACCCCATGCCCATGGGCTACTTATAGACGGCATGCTTGGGATGGGCCTGGGACAAAAGGCACCATTGGATCATTTCCCACAAGTTCAATGGGAGGCCAACCTCCCTAGTTTTTGTTGACTAAATGATGCGTTCATTTACTATCACCTGCTCACACCCACCCAGGATGTAGGGTACCACCTATCCACAAAGGCGATGAATTTGGTCCAGAGTTATGGATATTACTACATCCAATTCCAACAGGACACTTATATTAGGGTCACCGGCTTCTCTAGAAAACCCTACTTGTTGCCCAAACACTGTGGGGACAAGATCGTGCTCTTGGAATACTACAGGCAGATAATGGAGTTGCATGCACTCTTTGCCTTGAAGAAGGTAACCAATATTCCATTCCCAATCATCTGTGGGAACTACTCATGCAGCCTGGCCACCACAAAAGAGGCAGATAATGAGCTAAAAAGCTACAACTTGGAAGAATTTTACTTGGCGCAGAAAAATTTTGATCCGCACGGCAAGATTGCAGCGGCACTTCCCCGGGCTTCAGAGCCCCATCACTACCATATGGAGGATTTCTAGGAAGATTTCCAGGACAATATGGAAGTGCGGAGCTGGCACTATGTTAGGATGATGGTAGGCATGATGGAAAGGTTGAAGCTCCGGAGGTTCCCAGAGGACTTCTCAGACACCGGCCCCACTATCGATCCCCAGTACAAGGCAAAGGGGATCGATACAATGACCCTCCCACTGGTAAATTGGGATGCCTAAGAAGGGCCTATAATTGAGGACTTCACCTGAGAGATGGTCGAGCAAAGTCATACCTACTTCAAGAAGGTGTGCCCCGAAAGTACCTACCGAGCAGCCCAGCCAACACCAAAATTAACTCTGGGGGCCAGGACTTCTTCGTAGAGAGTGGATAAAAGAAAAGGAATAGACATGACCCCTCTTATGAAAGAAGTCCCCATAAAGGAAAAAATAAAGCAATCAGTGGCAGCCTCCCACCAAATGAGGGAGAAATTAATCACACGGCTGGCCACTCCAGTACTCATGGCCAGGCCAATTCATCCCCCTTCCTCCCCGTCACTGGCAGCCTTAATGGTGAAGGCAACGGGGGTGGATCCAATAGAAGCAGCATCAATAAGGGATGTGGGGCCACCCTTGGTTACCTGAAGAAAGAAGAGGCTTAACCAAAAGCCTAAGGTAGAGCCGAGGTTGGGTACATCCCAGACCCCACAAGTAGAAATCCTCTCCTCCAGTTCCCCAGAGCTGGAAAAGGAAATAGATCCTGCCAAAGTCCCGGCCAGTCCCCCCTCACAAGAGGAATTTGATGATGTCTTTTCAACCGACAAGTTTGAAAATTTGTAGGGGGACACCAGAAAAATTGAGGTAGAAGTCCTAGCTGTAGAATAAGAAGCTGCGAAACAAGAGCCTGCGCAGGAGAATAAAATATAGATAGAAGAAACAGAGGCAGAGCTAGGGATTGCGTCCAAGGCTCCAGAGATACAGAGTCTGAGGGTGGACCAGCAAAGGCAAGATGAACAAACAACATCTACTGGGGGAACCGGACCTTCTGGAATAACCATAACCCCAGCCACCACGTTCCAAGCGCCACTCCCGGGAGTGACCTTTGGGAAAGTAATTACCATGGTCCAAACTTTAAATCTCGGCCCAGTACCTCCCCTACTACCAAAGGATATGCCGACAGAAGAAGAAGCCCCGGTGGTAGAGGCCGAGCAACAAGAAGAGAAACACGAAGAGGAAATCCCCGAAGAAGCCAACAGAAATCCAGACAAAGCAATAGATACAGAGGACAAGGCTGAGGAGATGGATGTTGCTGAGGAAGATATTGCTAATAAAGAAGAAAACATAGGGAAAGGGATAGATGAGGCCCACACCACTGAGGAGCAATAGTTGTAGGACACCGGGGAAGAACCAAGAGATCAGACTCTGGCAGATAAGCCACCCCTGTCGCCCCAGTGGTTAGTAGAGAGCAGGAAAAGAAAAGCTTTGTCCACTCCCGGAACTCCTCTCTCCTTGGCCGAAATGATGGCTCAAGTCTAGGCCCCATCAAAGGCCAAGAAAGCCTAAATGGTTCATACTCTTCAAACTAGGAAAGGTGTAAAAATAGTTTCCATTGTGGTGACACCTTCCCCAAGCGTAGATGAAGCAATCGCAGAAACTAGAGATTACAGCATTGTAGAGGTATCGCTGGGAAAAATGGGAAAACAGGGTGAGTTGGATTTGCTAAAGGAGGCAGCTAGGGCAGTGGAGGCCCATTATGAAAAAGAAGCCCAAAGGCTCAAAACAAAAAAGGTGAAAAATGCAAACCCTATGGGGTTGCTTACTAAGCTAGCTTGACCTATCAACGCCGCTCCTTCGGAGGCTTCCACATCTGAAGATTTACCGCAGAGCAACATAGACTCCCTGCGAACAATGAAGAAGAAGGCCCAGGCAGTAGACAAGTGGGTCACCCTGCAAATAGGAAACTCTTAGTGTTTCCTAGTATCCACCCTCCCAGACTTATATACGGCTCGGCATGTTCTACACCAGGCAGAGACTCTTATTGACCTATGGGAGGGTGATATCGAAAACTATCAAGCATGGAAGGTAGAGCTTGAAGAACTTCTCAAGCTAGGAGAGGAAATGGTTTCTGAATCTGAAATTTTGGGGGATGAATCATTTTATTTTGTAAGGACCCAACACTCCAGGCTTGACCTCACATTGGAAGTAACCAAGCAACTGGTAGGGACTCTATAGGATAAAGTCAATATAGTAAAATATTCTTTCAATTTATACAAGTCTTTTGTAGCAAAGACTTCCGGGGCTGACCCCCTCAGTACAGATACATGCACACTGGAGGATTTAGTTTTGGGGATTTTTGATGAAATGATGAAGTCCTGATATCAATCCCCGGAGGGGATAGATGGTGCTCAAATGACAAAATTAACTCATATGGTGCTTAGTGGTCACGACGTGGCAAAAATGGCCGATGAATTTAAGGAGAATGTTCTGGACCTAGGGGAACAAATTGAGGTGGCTAAGTACCAAAGGGCCAGCCTGAAGGATATCAACAAAGATGGCATCTCTTGCCTCCTCCAAGCTTTCAATGATAATAAACAACCTTAAGCTTTCTCCGGAGGACGGAGAAAACCCAAACATTTAGTATTCTTTATTCTTTTGGGAATGTAAGTTTTTGGATCCCAGAGTCTCGGATCCTAACTTTTGTATTCTTTCGAGTGATCTATGTCCCGATCCCTGAGGCCGACCGGTCACTTTCAGGAGCGGTTAATAAAGTCTATCAAAAGGTATTTGGCTACATCAAGGGGGCGTCGAGTCAACAGTTGGTTTTCTGACAGGGTGGTCTTCTTGAGGCGCAGTTCAGAGGTACACCTAGCACATATGAGACAGGGTGCCGCATTTGCCATTTATGAGGCATGTAGCCTTGATCCCCGGGGGACCTACTATCTTCCTTCTCCTTCCTGGCTCTCTTCTCAAGGCTGATTCTTCTGCTATATATTCTTGTCTCATTTCTTCTAGCGTGTCAGGCCTATTCTGTCTCAAGGTCTTTTATAGGGTGGCACAAGTAGTGCCGGCCCCCAGATATTGTATTTTATTGAAACATGATGAAAAATAGGGTTAGGGTTAGGGTTAAAAGAGAATGTGTATAAATAGCCAGACCGGCCCATTTCCAAGGGTTGGCGAAATTGATGATTTTGTTGTCCATAGTAATAGAAAGGTGATTTCTCATTCTAGTTGTAGAGATCAATGCTCCATTATTCCATTTTCAATAGTTAGGCGCTCCCCTGGAGCCACCATTGTATCACGCACCAGTGCTTGCTAGAAGAGACATTAATGAAGAAGGGAGAATTATTTGCAATGATGTTGTTGGCATTCATGCTTCTGAGTTAATGGTATTTTATGTTTCATGTTCTTTATGTCTTCTGCTCTGATATGTCAAATAGATTAACGACCTCTTTTCCCTTGCTACTGATAAAATACTAGCTGATGGTTGTGTATTTCTTCGGTATTTAGTGTAGTATATCAGAGTATTATCAATGTCTTGAATGTTTAAACATAAGTATAGTTAGATGAAGTGTTTCTAACCCTGCAGGATCTTTTTTTTCATTTTATTTGCTAAGTGTAGAATGCTAGGAGAAACCTCACCTCATTGAATCTCCGGAGAGAACGAGTTGAAAAAACTAGCTATCCCCCTCGAAAACAGTCATTTCTCCTAACCAAGCCCTGCACCATCGTGACCCGACACCCAGGTGCTTGAAGGCCTAGAGAATCTAACTTCCCCAGATAACCTTTGCAGGTGGAGTTGGCCGGTACCTCTGATACCAGTGACAACTTATGACTGTTGGCGGACCCGGTCAGCAAAACCCCATCAACACCACCCAAGAAGGCTCTAGAAATAAAACCCTAAAGTTTGAGGCCAACCAACTCTAAGATATTATTATTCATTTTTAAGAAAAGGATACCCAAACAACTTCGGAACCCAAAAAGAAATTTTGAATAAACTTTAACATTTGTAAGTTCAGGTAGCGCAACTTCCAGAGACCATAACACATCAACCGTTGACCTGATGGGCCATCATAACCCCTTTTTAGAAATGCTATGAAGTGCTCTACAAGGCCTCACTAGTGCTTTTCCAGTCAGCCAAAGTTTCAACCCCACTCGGAGCCTCTAAAGCCTTCAAAACAGAGTTCAAAGTTTTTGTACCCTACTACCAATACCAAAAATATCCAATATCTTCAAAACTAGATTTGATCTAGCAATGAAACTTTACTGGTAGACTGATACAATCAAATTGAACCTCCAGGGAAGAAAATAGAACATTCTTAGCTCAAACAGAAAACTTACTAAAATAGTAAATTTCCAGAAATAGTAACTCTACACAAAATAGCCCTTATTGAAAAGAAACCAGAAAATATTTTTGGGTGATGCAAGATTGCTCTTACACCCAGGATGCTTATGCATTAGTTTGCAACCTTTAATAGGGTTGTCTCTTCACCAAGCTCACTTCAGAAGAGTGAAAATTTTGGGTTACCAGTCCCAAGTGGTTTTTCCCTTAACAGGGTTTCCACGTTAAAAATCCATGTGTCAAATGTGTATATGGTTCATTGCTTTGATGTTTTGCTTTACACATTACTAAAATAGGATTGATCGATAAACACTAAGTTATTTACTGTATTTCGGTAAAGGTTAAATTTGGTAAAGCTTAAGGAAAGGATAAATAGTATATTCACCGAGCAATATATGCATGTTAAATTCACACAAGACATACATCTTGTAGGACTAAAGATAACTAGAGGTTTTATATATGTGGTATAAAATTTTGGTTGAATATTGGATTAATTTTTGAGGCCACTGATTCACACCTCTCTCTCTCTCTCTCTCTCTCTCTCTGTATATATATATATATATATATATATATATATATATATATACACACATTATTTTGTTACTATATTGACATATACTTTTGACATAATCTTAATTTCTTATAACTAATTAGATTTTAGAGACAACATGAATTGAAAAATATAAAAAAAATCTTAATTCCTATTATTTTGTTAATAAATTTATATTTATAAAAATAAAAAGATGTTTTTGACATATTATTATTAATTTATTTAATTTCATTAAATTTTAGAAATATAATTTATTTAGTCAATAGGCTTTTTGTGGGAGCTTCCCTCCCTAAAAATAATTTTTTGAGAAAATTGCAAGCCTCTCCGCCTATATTTTTTCCCAGTCGTGTAGATATTTTCAGCTCAATACTATCCACCTAGATGTTTTTCTACTTTTATTCCTATTTTTTCCCCTTATCCTTATCTCTTCTTTTTTTGCCCTTATTTCATGGATTTTCTACAGTTGATATCTTTAATCTAATTTATGTTTATCCATAGCCATAGCTACTATAAAATACAATACATGGTATTGTGCATATTTTCTGTTGAGCTATAAGAGTGTTTTAAAGCAACAAAATTTTGGGCGTAACATATCCTAAGAGGGAAGCGATGAGATTATTTAGAAGGTTACGAGATGGAAATAGTTGGGCTACCAAAGGTGACCTAGTGAAGATTTATTGGACCAAAGCTCTAAACATTTCAACAATTTGAATATGGATGCATGCGTCCCCACTTCCCCTTCTACTTGTGTGTGTGTAAATGGGTACCTGTTGAAAATGACACAAACACTCAATAGGTCATTGCATTAGCTCAAATAGTTAGTTAAAATGTTAGAAACCACTAATATCGGCCTATTGCATGCTAACTAGGAGGAGTGTAATTAGTAACATATCAGCCCTCAGAATATGCTACAAATCAGTGATGAATACAACCTAGCATGAAGGATTTTTATTTAAAAACAATCTAAAAGACATGAAAAACAAGTATTCTAGCTCTAGCATGTGAATATTTAACAATGAAAAAGCATGGAATAAGAAGTGCAATATAATT